>AWOL01S0005219.1:64810-81134 GCA_000715115.1 Nicotiana otophora
GGGGAGGGGGGGCTACATATGCACGAGGTGACGAGAGTCCATGTGTAGCTACTATTATGCTTATGTCCGGATAGTCTAGGACCCATGTCATGTTGTACTTGCGGGTAGTCTAGCTACTATTATGCTTATGTTGTAAAAAAGTTAAACTTCATTTACTTGACCGTTAAATGAGAATTTGTAATTCTTAGAATATTTGCCCCTTAATAAATTGAATTGATTGTTTAATGTGTTTTCTCTTTTGTGGAGTGGGCCGAATACCTCGGTAGAAGATAGATGCATCTATGGTTCATGCTGTTCGGCCCTCGGCAGTGCACAGTGTAAATATTTATGTTGGATCGGACCGTACGACCTCAACATGATTTGCACATGATTGAATTGGTTGCTTTGGAATTTATAATAATTGATATTGTTTCATTGGCCTGAGATACAAAATGTTAAATGAGGAAAATAAATTTTGAAACTTCCTATTAATAAAAGAATTGTTCACTTACTTCATGTTATTGAGTTTACAGACGTTCTATACAATCCGTGCTTAATTATATTATCGATATTTTATTGTTAGCCCATAGTAAGTGTAGGAGTCGACCCCTCGTCACTACTTCTTCGAGGTTAGACTGGATACTTACTGGGCACGCGTTGATTTACGTACTCATACTACACTAGCTGCACATTTTCTTGTGCAGGTGTATTTATGTCTAGTTGCCCTATGGGCGCAGAGGCACGGTTATTGCGGGGACTCTGGTGAGCTGCATTCCACGTTACGAGTCCGCAACACGCACAAAGTCTCCATCCGAGATACTTTACATATTCCCTGTCAAATTCTATATTCTAGACAGATGTCGTATTTTATTATACTCCCTAGTTAATGCTCATGCACTTGTGATACTGGATTTTGGAGTGATTATGGGTTATTCAGTATTGAGATTGTGAAAATACTTTCATTTACTCTGGAAATTCCATCTTTTACTATTAAATTGAGGGAAATTATGATTTCAAAATACTATAATGGGTAATTAAGTTAATCATGTATTGATGGCTTGCCTGACAACGGTGTTAGGTGCCATCACGGACCTTTAAAGGATTTTGGGTCGTGACAGATCATAAGGAGAATAATAAGGAAAAATATTTATTAAAATTTATTCTAATGTCACCTCATAAAATTGAGATTTGTTGTGGTGAAATTTGTATTGGAAGATAAAAAACATGTTATATTTCTGACTCTGAAAAATTATCTTGCTTTGGGTCTCTTAGTAATTTGATTGAAGAAATTATTGAATTATGACATGTTTAGAAAATTTTATTTTGGTATTTGAATATGGAAGATATCAAAAGAAAATAAATTCTTATATGTGTTGAAAGATGTTTCAAAAGGCACTTGTATGGACATCAAGTTTCATTTCATTTGAGATGATTTTATGTCTTTTCTTGAGAAATACTATGAGTTAGTATTCTGTATGTGAATTTTTCATTGTATTAGAAGGATACAATGATGATGATGAATCTCTGATTCAGATGTGAATAATTCATTAATGATTGTGTGATCACCTTGTGGTTGGGTGTTATGATATTTGAATTGCCTGAAAGCGAGGTTGATTAAGCAACCTCTTGGTGAGTTAAACCGATAATAATTATGTCGATGAATTGTGATTGCCAAGGCGCAATAGCCATTGTAAGAAAATAAGTCTTTCAATGGGAAGAGTAGATACATTCTCTAGAGTCATAATATGATATAGCAATTGCTTGGAGATGAGAATTTTTTATATATATTATGTGAAGTCAAAAGAGGATTTGGCCGATCCTTTGACTTATAAATGAAATATCGAGGGGTTGAGACTTTTGCCAATTTGAGATGTATCAACAGTGACGGTAGTAACCTAACCTATGTGATTGGAAATCCCATGAAGAAGGTTCATATGGGTAATAACAAGTCATTAATTGATCAAACATGCACTATTAAATTATGGCTTTTCCTATGGTTTGTGTATATGTAGTGCAAGACCGCAAGGAATGTGAGGTTGAGTTATTATACTCTTTATCCAATAATACATAGCCTATTGTAGGTGGTGTATTGTGCTGCAGAATACACTTGATGGATGGACCTATATGAGTGTGGAGTGGGGCCGCTCCTATGAAATTTGTGGCAAAATTTCTAGAGCACTCATGAAAACCAGGCGCGCGCATGGCCTATTAGCACAAAACCGCGACAAACAACAAAGTGTGTGCGGGTATAATGTGATAGATAAGACACTAAACTTACATAAGAATTCTTGGTTCATAGAAGTTTTAAACTTCGCCAATTGTTCTGTAAGTTTAATCTTATTTTATCTAGGTCTGATTCATAGTTCAAGAGACACCAGATTCGACGCATTACGCTCATTTGTGAAAATCCAGCAAAAGTTTTTTTATTTCACTATATTTCTTAATATTCTTTTTGAGTCACGTGGGGATTGTCAGAAAAATAATTTGATAACTCAAAAAGACATATTCAAATTGATGTCTAGGTTCATTCCTTTGATATTATGTTAATGAGTATTTATTATACAATCAATTTGAATATATTTTAATGTGTGTAATAGTAAATTATAATAACTTTGAATATAATATTTTATTAACATTGAATGGCTATCAAAATCAGTTATTTTTTTATAACTTTGAATCTGACCAAAGTTGGTCTTGGATGACCGTTTCCTTAACGTTAATTTTAATAACATTTCCTTAACTTTGATAGCTAATGTTTCTTTGGTCTTAAATGAATTTGACGTCTTGGCATTTGACTCCTTAACGGAGTTTTAACGTTTTTCATTACCTATCAGATGTCTATCTCCCTTTCTTCCCCTTCTTTTTTGCTGAGTTTTCTTTTAATTAAACTTTGTTGTTTCTGCTCCTAGTTATACTAGAAGAGCTTGTTGCATTCTGGGGGATACGCCTAATTTTATTCATCCCGGTGTGGGCAAAGTTTCTTTAAGGACAGTATCCTTGACACGCCTCAAGCTAACTCCTATTCTCCATAATTCAATATTTTTCCAATAGATATTCTATTAGCATTTTTAAATAATTCTAACATATATGCAGGTCAAACTAATATATCATAATTTATACTTAATCATATAATATCACGTAAAATGAAGTTGTAACGATCCGACAGGTCGTTTTGAGTGTATTAGCCCTGATCCCCTATTTACTGTTTTCCTCGTATCTATTTCTGCTTATGTGACTTGCCGGGAGGTCTTGTTTTTTATTTCGGAGTGATTTGGGACACTTAGTCCCTAAAGCAGCAACTTAAGTCCTAGGATTTTGACCGTAATCGAAAGTGTGTGAAGACGACACCGAAATAGAGTTTCGTCGGTTCGGTTAGCTTCGTTGGGTGATTTTAGAGTTTGGAGCGTGTCCGGACTATGAACTTGAGGTCTGTAGCTAATTTAGGCTTGAAATGGCGAAAGTCGAATTTTTGGGAAGTTTGACCGCGGGGTTGACTTTTTTATATCGGGGTCGAATTCCGATTTAGGAAAGACTTTTTTATATCGGAGTCGGATTCCGATTCAGGAAGTTGGAGTAGGTCTGTAATGTTGAATATGACTTGTGTGCACAATTTGAGGTCAATCGGACGTGGTTTGGTATGATTCGGCATCGTTTTGTAGAATTTGGAAATTTCGAAGTTCATTAAATTTGGATTGGAGAGTGATTCATGTTTTTGATGTTATTTGAGATGGTTTGAGGATTCTATTAAGTTCGTATTCTGTTTTGGGACTTGATGGTATGTTTGGTTGAGGTTCCGGGGTCCTCGGGTGAGTTTCGGGTAGTTAACGGATCATTTTTGGACTTCGGTTGATGGCTGATATCTGCTGGTGTATATTTTCTGGTTTCCTCTCACGCATTCGCGAGAGGAGCCTCGCGTTCGCGAAGGGTTAATGTGAGCTAGGAAGATTTTTTTCTTTGCGTTCGCAAAGAAGAGGACGCGAATGCGAAGGTGTGGTATGTGTGTGCATCGCGAACGCATGAGTGGTGTCGCGTTCGCAAAGAGAAGTGAGGCAGCTGGGGACCCCACGTCTTTGGTCTTCGTGTTTGCGAGGTATGGGCCGCGTTCACAATAGGTTGAGCTTGTAAAGCTTTGCGTTCGCGAAGCGTTGATGGCGTTCGTGAAGAGTAAATTGGGAGGCAGTCTGTGTTGGCCTACGCGAACGCGAGAGGTCGGTCGCGTTCGCGAAGAACGAAATCTGGGAAGACAGTATTAATTTCAAAAAACGCGTGTTTGAACCTTTTTTTGCATATTTTGAACTAGAGAAAACGGAATTGGGCGATTCTTGAAGGGAATTTTGTGGAGTTGATTGGGGTAAGTGATTCCTACTTGGTTTTGGTTAAATCCCATGATTTCATCTTTTATTTTATCATCTAATTTGTGATTTGGGGTGAGAAATTGGGAAAAAAGAGGAAGAACTCTTGAGTTAGAATTTTGAGGTTTTGAATGGAATTTTGTTATCGGATTTGAGTAATTTTGATATGGTTAGGCTCGTGAGTGAATGGGCTTTCGAGTTTTGTGACTTTTGTCGGATTTCGAGACGTGAGGGCCAGGTTCGAGCCTATTTCAGATTTTTGGCTTATAATTTCGTATTTTTCTTTTGGAATGGGTTCTTTTAGCTTATATTAATTACATCGTACTGCTTGTGGCTAGATTCGGGACGTTTGGAGATTGATTCGAGGGGCAAAGACATTGCGGAATAGGATTTTGTGCGGTTTGAGGTTAGTAACAGTTTTAAATCTGGTCCTGAGGGTATAAAACCCCGGATTATTAGATTATGTGAGTATTTTGGAGGTGATGCCCATGCTAGGTGACAGGCGTGTGGGCGTGCACCGTAGGAATTGGGACTTGGCCCATTCCGTGGAACTGTAAAGTTAAATAACTTGTTGCTAGTTATATGCTCTCATTGTGTTATAGAAATTTGATTGTAAATCATGTTAGAAATCATGCTTAGGCTGCATGATGGTACAGTTGGAACCCGCAGAGGTCGCGTACCTGTTGAGCTATCTGCTTAATTGTTGTTTTGTACTCAGTCACAGTTTACTTTTTTATTTTACCTCAGTCTCTATTGTTTATTATTGATGCATCATATTATTGTTGTTTGGGCTGATCTTTATGATTTTTGAGAGACCGAGAGACTAGAGAGGTTCACGATTGAGTGAGGCCGAGGGCCGATTTGTGAGGTATATAATACCGTAGCACATGAGTTGTCCGTGCAGCACGTGAGTTGTCCGTGCAGCACGTGAGTTGTCCGTGCAGCACGTGAGTTGTCTGTGCAACACGTGAGTTGTCCCTGTATATTCCGATATGATACTATAGCACGTGAGTTGTTCGTGCGGATCTTGATACGATACCGTACCACGTGAGTTGTCCGTGCAGTACGTGAGTTGTCCGTGCGGCTTATAGCGCTGGGCTGAAAAGAGCCCCTCCGGAGTATGCACACCCCCAGTGAGCGCAGGTACTTATTGAGTGTGAGTACTGAGGGCTGAGAGCCGAGTGATTGAGCTATTGTGACGAGTTGAGTGAATGTTGTCCTGAGAGGCAGTACATGCTTTTCATTTATTGATGCACTTAGTTGCTATCTATCATTGTTGTGAAATTTCTGAAAGATTCTATATCCGGAGTACCTGCACTTAATTGTATAAAACTGATTTGACTTAAATTGCCGGATTTGAAAGCATGTCTATTCTTTGCTGGAATTATTAAAATTGAACTATATTTGTATAGCTTGTTACTACCTTCTCAGTTCCTCATTTATTTCTGTTACTTGCTGAGTTGTTTGTACTCATGATACACCCTGCACTTCATGTGCAAATCCAGGTGTGTTTGATTAGGGAGGTCGTTGAGTTCGTGCGCGATCGAGTAACAGAGACAACGAGGTAGCTGTCAGTGTCCACAGAGCTTGTCTCTCCTTCTATGTTTTCTTTCTTTTTTGTATTGATACTTAGACATTATTTTTATTAGACTGGATATCTAGATGCTCATGAATCAGTGACACCCCGATGTCGGGCTGTTTTTCGCACTTATGTTTTGGGTTTTATCCCGTTTTTATGAAACAATCTAATTATTTTAAATGTCCTAATTAATTTCTGTTAAATGTTGAAAATGTTTTGGAAATATCGGCTTGCCTAGTATCACGATAGGCGCCATCACAGCGGGTTAGGTTTTGGGTCGTGACAAGTTGGTATCAGAGCCTAGGTTATATAGGCCTCACGAGTCATGAGCAGGGTTAGTAAAGTCTTGCGGATCAGTACGAAAACGTCTGTACTTATATTCGAGAGGCTGCAAACCCCTTAGAAAAAACTTCACATTCTTGAATTCTTGTCGTGCGAATGTGTTGATTTAGTCGACTAAACATTTGTTGTTTCATTCTCTCACAGATTTGTAAAGTAGAGAGGCGCGCATAGAATATAACCCGTCGTGATAGAGGCGCCTCTCTACTTTGCGCGCCTCTCTACTTTGCAAGTTGTCCTATTTTTATTTGCAAGTAGAGAGGCACGCATAGAATAATAAAGTGGCCTAAAAAGTATATATAAGACCTTAAATGACTTACCAAATATGTTGTAAAGCCCCATAATTTCTAGCTAAATGTTTTTTATAATCTCGGAGTTCATAACGTAATTAAGATGCTAGAAGGGTATTTGCGCGGTTTAAGCGAAGTATTTGGGATAATATGTATATAGGATATGAACTAATATGGTAGGACGATACTAAAGAATCAATAAAATCTTGTTTGATCACTGTATTGAATGCAACACTGGATGCATTTGTCCTTATAATGGCAATATAATGATGTATGTAAAAGGAGTATATCTATTTTTTATGTAAGGAATTAGCAAAAAAGATACAAAGATCTTGGTCAATAACTAAACGACAAGTGGGTCAGGGGTAAAGAAAAGAAAAAGACTTTCTAAGTGGAAAAACTTTTTCTTTTATTTGGAGTCAAAAAGTAGCATGGATGGCAGCACATTCAACCAAATTTGCTTATAATTAAATATAGTGGGCCAGCCAATTGAGCTTTAAATGATGGTCATATCTGGGTTTCATTTGGTCTTTTTAAAATAATAAGAGATATAAGGTATCAAGCCTTTCTTGGCTTCTGAACGCCGACAAAGAAATGCAAAGAAACACAGAAACAAAAATTGTTCGTCGTCGACATAGACTAAGAGGACTATATTTTCCTTTCGTCTTTTTTTTCTTTTCTTTTGTTCCTTTACTTTAATTATCAGTTATATATGAAGATAGTTAATTATAAATCCAAACAAGAGTTAGGGTTTGAGCAGTAAAGTAAATTTGATAATGGAGTCTTGACTGAGTATGAAATATTGCAATTGATATGTTCTTAATGATGATTATAACTTATTGAACTATAGAATTGAAGTGGGTATACATAGTTTTCCTGTATTACTGAAAACTCATGAGTTAAAATATTTGAGAAATATTCTTAAATTGAAGAGAGTAATGTTATATTCTTTAGACTTGTATTGATGTGAATTGAACCCGATTATTACATGTACATTGAAAATTTGTGAATCGGGAGTGTTTGGAGGATACGTGAAGTCAAAGCTGAGCTAGATTTAAGGTTAGTTGAGGTTTACTCTCCCAGTAGAGAATTTCATTAGAACCCTTGTGTTCTATGTGTTCAATAAATCCAAGCCATATTTTCTTGCGATCCAAATACTCAGTTCACTTATTCTTATTAAGTACGATATTATATGTGACATGAATATATGCTTATGTGTATTACCAATTGTTATGCGCCATTATTTATGATATTCACATTCATTAGGAAGAAATGGCCAACCTCCCCCAGCGTGAGTGCCATGATGTCAGGTAGGGATGTACAAACCGAACTGAAAAATCGCACCATACCGAAAAGTCAAACCAAACCGATTAAAAACCCGACTTGGTTTGGTTTGATGTGGTTTGGTATTGACTAAAAACACCCGAACCAACCCGACATATAAACATATAATTTTTATATATACTTTTAAGATTTTGTATAGAAGTTTCTTTAACAAATGTCTAGAAATATTTGGGATTCTCTTACGGGATATAAATTTTAATAGAATATGAAGTGCTCCATATTTATTGACCTTAAATAATGGGTTGTATGATCACTTTCTCATCAAGTGTTATTAAAATGCGTTTATCTCTTTGTTCTTCCATATTCATATCATATGTTAAGATCTATTAAATTCTTATATCTTTTTCGAATGTGAAGTGATTATTAATATTTAGGTATCATATTGATTTTTATGTTTAATTACAAGATTCGGTTAACGTGAAAGTGTACATCAACGAAAAATTATTGTCAGACGACTAAAAACATAACTATTATATGTTACTAATAGAATTCTCCCATAAGAATATTTTAATCGATAATATGTTTGTCAATTTTTTATATTTTAGCTAAATATATATTTACTTATCAAATATTTAACAAAGTAAGATCAAAATAATATTTAAATAATAAAAAACCCGAAAACCCAAAATATCCGACAAAACCGAACCAATCCAAACCGATATAGTTGGTTTGGTTTGGTTTTGATAAAAACCGAACCAACCCGGTCCATGTACATCCCTAATGTCAGGGTTCCCTACCCCATGCTCACAGGTGCCAACTGTTTGTTGGGGAGATAGGCCGATACTCCACCGTACATGTTCCCAGATACCCACGTACGCATGGCCATTATGTGTAACAATTAACTTTGCAAAGTTACGTCTTAAAATATATATATATATATAACTCAGTTTCTATTTCAGATATCAGTTATGGGCTCAATTTCTACGTTGTGTTTCAGTTTCCAGCTTATTACTTGATTGTAAAATTTAATATACTTTATATGATTTTGCGTATATCTCTTTTCTTTCTTATATTTTTCAGAAGGTCTCGCTCCGCCTTTTTAGGAGGTAGCCTATGAGACTTACTGGGTATTCTTTGGTGGTACTTAGCCCATTTGGGCTTGCTACGTCGTGTGGCAGGTATTGAGGACGCAGGTAACAAGGCGCGTGGCTAGAGGAGATATTCTAGATTCAGTTTACAGACTCCGTTGATTCACCCCAGCGATATCGAACCCTATTCAGAATATTATTTATATCTTTTTTTTTCTTTACGTTTATTTTATTTTCGGGGTTGCCCCTGTAGGCTATGTATTTTAAATTTTATTTTTTCAGATTCTAGAGACTCATGACTTGTTAGTGGGTCAGTATTAAAATAGTTTTAGGATTTATTCTTTATTTATTATTTTTATTAGACAACTTAAGATTAGAATTAATATTTAAGCACGTTAGATTCTTTGCTATTGAACTTGATGTTCGATACAAATAGTACAAGATTCACTCAACGAGTGGTACGGGTTGAGTGCCAATCACGTCCCATCCCAGTTTGGGGGCATGACAAGTTGGTATCAGAGCCACTAGGTTTACGGAGTTCTAGGGAGTCATGAGTCGTGTCTAGCAGAGTCTCAAATATGTGTATGTTGTGCACCATACTTATATTTGGGAGGCTGCAGGACATGTTAGGAATTTTGTTTCCTTTTTTGATTCTTATATCGTGCGTTGGAGCTAAACGTTTCAGAATTCTAACACCCATTTATCTCTCGTTTCAGCGCAAACAAGATGGTTAGAACAAGATCAACTTCATCCTCTGCTGCTAACATTGTTGAGATACCAGCTGCTAATCATCCAGAAGCAGCACTAGAGGTGCAAGCCGCACCAATAGTACCAACAGTAGTTAGAGGACGTGGTAGAGGCGGAGGTAGAGGTCAAAATGCTAGGAGTAGGGGTGGAAATGCTAGAGGTAATCAGGCTCATGGTAGAGCTATTAGACAGGCACAAGCTCCACCTCAACAGGTTGTTAATGATCAGGTACCACCACATCAGTAGGATAGTCGAATTGATAGAATTTTGGACTTTCTAGAGTCCCTAGCCCCTCCGGCTGGTGGTCGGGTTGCACGTGTTCATGCTCCTCCTCAGGACCCTCATGATTTAGATGAAAAGGTTATAGGAGATGATTTTTAAGCTCTACTCGAGGTACCACCACCAGTTGTCCCTCCAAATATTGCCCAGACAATGCAGTTACCAACAGGAAAAATTAATCCACATGCCTTTCTGAGATTAAACCCTCCTACTTATAATGGTACAGATAAACCAAATGAACCAATGTTATTTTTGGAAGAGATAGAGGAAATATTTGTTTCTTTGGGTTATCTTGAAATACAAGCCACAGAGTTGATTGGGTTTCGATTGAAGGGTGCAGTAGGACAATGGTGGAGAGGTTACAAGAAGGCCAGAGATTCTACATTACCGCCACTTACTTGTCCCCAGTTCAAAGAAGCTTTCAGGGCCAAGTTTTTGCCTAGCAGTTGGATGGATGAGCTCCGACGTCAGTTTGAACATCTTAAATAGGGTACCATGTCAATGACTGAATATGAGATGGAATTTACAAAATTGGCAGAGTATGCACCTAACTTGATACCGACAAATAGAGAGAAAGTGACAAGGTTCATTGAAGGCTTGAATCCACATATGGCAAAAGATATGACTTCACCTCAGGAGGACAAGACTTATCTTCAGGTTGTCAATATCGCTACGCGTAAGAAGCCTTTTGATAAAATCGCCAGGTAAGTTAGAGATAACAACAAGAAGTCTAGAACAACAGGTATTTATAGTGGATTTTCAGTTGGGGGTAAGAACATGAATCATTCAGCTCACATTCAATCAACGACTCACTGATCTCTTTATCCAGCTCCACTCAGACATGGCCAGCAGATTAAGAGTCAGGCCCCTCAGGGGCAAAGTTCAACTGGTCAGGGCCAACCTCGGTTCTCCTATCCTATATGTCCTTCGTGCAACAAAAGGCATCTAGGGAAATGTCTTTTAGGTCATAAAGGTTATTTCCACTGCCATGATCCGAGTCATATTAAGAGAGACTGTCCACTTCTTAGACAAGCTCTGGGGAAAACTCCAACCAGACATGCAACATCCATGGGTAATTCAATAGTTGCACCTCCTCCAGTTCAGGTATCTAATACTCAGCCTGGGCGTGGTGCCAATAGAGGTGGAGCTCAGGGAGGAGGCGGACCAGCCGGATTCTATGCAGTTCTAGATAGGCAGAATGCTGAGGCATCTAACATAGTTATTACAGGTATTCTCTCGGTTTGTGGTCGCCTTGCTTATGTATTAGTTGATCCTGGTTCAACTTTCTCCTACGTGTCTCCTTATTTTTGTGTCGAGTTTGGAAAAGCACCAGAAACATTAAGGGTTCCGTTTGAGATTTCCACACCTATAGGGGGATCTATTAAAGTTGAGTATATTCATAAACTGCATAATCACAATTTAGGGCCGAGAAACATTCGCCAAATTGAACTTGTTAGATATGGTAGACTTTGACATCATAGCTGGCATGGACTGGTTATCTTCTTGTCATGCTACATTTGATTGCCACACGAAGACGGTTAAATTCTTATTTATTGAGGAAGATTCAATTATAATTAGAGGTGAAGTGGGTACGCCTGTGGATAAGTTTATTTCTTACCTTAAGGCTAGATCACTATTGAGCAACAGATGTTTGGCGTATCTAGCACATGTGCGGGATATGAAAGTTAGCTCCCCAGTGCTTGAATCGATACCGATTGTGAAAGAGTTTTCAGACATATTTTCGGATGATCTCCCATGGATACCCATATAGAGAGATTGAGTTTGGCATAGACACATTGCCAGGATCTCAACCAATCTTGATTCCTCCTTACAAAATGGCTCCATCTGAGCTAAATGAACTCAAGAAGCAGTTACAACACCTCTTAGATAAGGGTTTTATTTGACCTAGTGTTTCACTCTGGGGTGCTCCAGTGTTGTTCGTGAAGAAAAAAGATGGTTCCCTACGGATGTGTAAAGATTACCGCCAGCTGAATAAGGTTACTATCAAAAATAAATATCCACTGCCCAGGATAGATGACTTATTTGATCAGTTGTAGAGTGCCAGGTATTTATCAGAAATAGATCTGATATCGGGATATCATCAATTAAAAATTAGAAAAGCAGACATCCCGAAAATAACTTTCAGGACTCGGTACGGTCACTATGAAGTTTTTGTGATGTCCTTTGGGTTGACTAATGCACCAACAACTTTTATGGACTTAATGAATAGAGTCTTCAAGCCTTTATTAGATACCTTTGTCATAGTATTTATATATGATATTTTTGTATATTCTCGTAGCCAAAAAAGAGCATGAGAATCATTTGAGAACAATTCTTCAAATACTCAAGGACTGTCAGCTTTATGCAAAAATTTCTAAATGTGAATTCTGGCTCGATACAGTTACATTTTTGGGACACGCGGTCTCAAAAGAAGGCATTAGAGTAGACCCACAGAAAATAGAAGCAGCTAAGAGTTGGCCTAGGTGGACGACCCCTACAGAGATTCACAGTTTTCTAGGGTTGGCAGGTTACTACTGCCGTTTTGTAGAAGGGTTCTCTTCAGTAGCTTTCCCATTGACAAAGTTAACTCAGAAAAATGTGAAGTTCCAATGGTCTAAAGCTTGTGAGAAAAGTTTTCAATAACTCAAGAACAGGTTGACTACAGCCCCAATCCTGACTCTACCTACCCCTACAAGTAAATTTGTGATCTATTGTGATGCTTTCAGAGTAGGGTTAGGGTATGTTAGTAGATAGAATGACAAGGTAATTACTTATACTTATAGGTAGTTAAAGAATCATGAGAGAAATTATCCTACCCACGATCTTGAGCTAGTTGCAGTTATTTTTGGTCTAAAAATATGGCGTCACTACCTTTATGGAGAGCAATGTGACATTTATACAGATCACAAAAGTTTGCAGTATATATTCACGCGAAAAGAGTTGAATCTAAGACAACGCATATTGTTGGAGTTGCTTAAAGATTATGATTGTAATATCCTTTACCATCCCAACAAAGCGAATGTGGGTGTTGATGCTCTGAGAAGAAGATCCATGGGGAGTTTGACCAGGTTGTGTGTGGTCGAACGTCCAATAGTTAAGGAAGCCCAACAAATAGCTAGCCAAGGGGTTCTTCTCGATGAGAAGTATGATGGAAGGTTGATAGAAAGTATGGGTGTTAAGTCTACTTTAGCAGAGCAAGTTAAAGCCAAACAATTTGATGACCCTAGCTTGCTTAAGCTCAAGGAAGGTGTCCTCACTGGCAAGATTAAGAATTTTGCACTTGATGAGAATGGTGTGATGAGACTTGATGGCCGTTTATGCGTGCAAATATAGAAGATCTTCGAAGGGCAATTATGGTAGAAGCTCATAGCTCTAGATATTCAACACATCCAGGTTCTACTAAAATGTATCATGATTTGAAGGATATTTAATGGTAGGATAATATGAAGTGAGATATTGCAGATTTTTTATCGTGGTGCCTAAACTGCCAGCAAGTAAAAGCTGAACATCAGAGACCAGGAGGCTTAGCTCAAGTCATTGAAATACCATAATGGAAATGGGAATGAATAAATATGGATTTTGTAGTTGGTTTTCCACGAACGTTTAAGAAACACAAATCTATTTGGGTCATAGTAGACCGACTCACTAAGTCAGCTCACTTTTTACCAGTCAAAACAACTTACACAGCACCCCAATATGCAGCATTATACATAAAAGAAATTGTTCGATTGCATGGTTCTCCTGTGTCCATTATTTTCAACAGGGGTGCTCAGTTTACTGCCCAGTTCTGGAAGAGTTTTCAGGAAGGTCTCGGTACCCGAATTAATCTAAGTACAGCCTTTTACCCTCAAACAGATGGGCAGGCCGAGAGGACAATTCAGACCGTAGAAGATATGTTACAAGCATGTGTTCTCGATTTTAAAGGAAACTGGGATGATCATCTGCCTTTGATTGAGTTTGCATATAATAGCAATTATCAAGCAAGTATTCAGATGGCCCCATTCAAATACCTATACGGGAGGAGATGTCGTTTGCCTATAGGATGGTTTGATATAGGTGAAACGAAGCTTATTGGGCCAAACATAGTACAAGATGCCTTAAAAAAGTGAAACTAATTCAGGAACGACTTAAAATAGCTCAAAGCCGACAAAAGTCATACGCAGATATAAGACGTCGCGATCTTGAGTTCAAAATGGGTAACTATGTATTTTTAAAGGTGTCTCCAATGAAGGGCATCATGAGGTTTGGCAGAAAAGAGAAGCTTAGCCCGAGATATATAGGGCCTTATCCGATTCTTGAAAGGATTGGGCTTGTGGCGTATCGTCTAGCTTTACCTCCAGAGTTATCTTCAGTGCATCTAGTTTTTCATGTGTCCGCACTGAAAAAGTACTTTCACGACCCGAGTCATGTAATTAATAGGCAGGACATAGAGTTTGATGATACTATGTCATATGAGGAGGTTCCTGCAGCTATAATAGACAGACAAGTTCGCACACGTCAAACCAAAGATGTTGCTTCGGTAAAAGTAATATAGAGTAACCATTCCGCTGAGGAAGCTACATGGGAGCCAGAGGAAGCCATGAAGGAAAAGTATCCCTATTTTTTTGAGATTTCAGGTACATAATTCATTAAATACTTTAAATAATTAGATTGGTAAGGTATGGGATATTTGTGCTTATAGTGATATAAAGCAGCTTTAGCGGGTATATTGGTATGCCTTAATATTGTATTTTATTGGATTGAGTAGCTGGAGGTACGAAATGTTATTTTTGGGTTGCATGGATAGGTTTAAATATTCGGATAGCTCCAGTTACAAAGGTAACTCTGCCGAAATTTTGGAAATTGTAGGAGTTAGTCAAATTTTGGGGTCCTAAAATCTTTCTTTTAGACTAAAGAACAATTACGACACAACATTCGAGGATGAATGTTCCTAAGCGGGGGAGAATGTAAAGCCCCATAAATTTCTAGCTAAATTATTTTTATAATCTCGGAGTTCATAACGTAATTAAGATGCTCGAAGGGTATAAATACTTGCACGGTTTAAGCGAAGTATTTGGGATAATATGCATGTACGATATGAACTAATATGGTAGGACGGATACTTAAGAATCAATAAAATCTTGTTTGATCACTGTGTTGAAATGCACCACTGAATGCATTTGTCCTTATAATGGCAATACGATGATGTATGTAAAAGGAGTATATCTATTTTATATGTTAGGAATTAGCAAGAAAGATACAAAGATCTTGGTCAACAATTGAAAGACATGTGGGCCAGGGGTAGTGAAAATAAAAAGACTTTCAAAGTGGAAAAACGTTTGCTTTTATTTGGAGTCAAAAAGTAGCATGGGTGGCAGCACATTCAACCAAATTTGCTTATAATTAAATATAGTGGGCCAGCCAAGTGAGCTTTAAATGATGGTCATATTTGGGTTTTATTTGGTCTTTTTAAAATAATAAGAGACATAAGGTATCAAGCTTTTCTTGGCTTCTGAACGCCAACGAGGAAATGCAAAGAAAAACAAAAACAAAAATTGCTCGTCGTCGACATAGAGTAAGAGGAGTCTACTTTTCCTTTCATCTTTTGTTTTCTTTTCTTCTGTTCCTTTACTTTAATTATCAGTTATATATGAAAATACTTAATTATAATTCCAAATAAGAGTTAGGGTTTGAGCAGTAAAGTAAATTTGATAATGGTCTTGATTGAGTATGGAATGTTGCAGTTGATATGTTCTTAGTGATAATTATAACTTATTGGATTATATAATTAAAGTGGGTATACATAGTTTCCCTGTATTACTGAAAACTCACGAGTTAGAAGATTTTACCAATATTCTTAAATTGAAGAGAGTAATGTTATATTCTTTAGACTTGTATTGATGTGAATTAAACCCAATTAATACTTGTAGATTGAAAATTTGTGAATCGGGAGTATTTGGAGGATACATGAAGTCGAAGCTGAGCTAGATTTAAGGTGAGTTGAGGCCCACTCTCCTAGTAGAGAATTCCATTAAAACCCCTGTGCTCCATGTGTTCAATAAATCCAAGCCATGTTTTCTTGCGATCCAAATACTCAGTTCACTTATTCTTATTCAGTACGACATTATATGTGACATGAATACATGCTTATGTGTATTACCAATTGTTATGCGTCTTTATTTGTGATATTCACATTCAATAGGGAAAAGTAGCCTACCAACCCAGTGTGAGTGTCATGATGACAAGGTTACCTACCCCACGCTCACAGGTGCCAGCTGTTTGTTGGGGAGATAGGCCGACACTCCCCCGTACGTGTTCCCAGATGCTCATGTATGCAGGGTCATTATGTTTAACAATTAACTTTGTAAAGTTACGTCTTAAAATATATATATATATATATATATATAT
>AWOL01S0005219.1:98073-123242 GCA_000715115.1 Nicotiana otophora
CGAGCAGGTTGTTCAGGGACTACAGACACATGGGGCACCACCAGCCCAGCCGATTGCAGGTACACAGGATTATGTGATTCCTACTATGCCTGAGGATGATCAACGTAGGTTGGAGAGGTTTGGGAGACTCCAGCCGCCACCTTTCAGTGGCACAGCGAGAGAGGATGCTCAGGACTTGTTGGACAGGTGTCAGAAGATACTCTGTACTGCTGGTATTCTAGAGACTTGTGGGGTCTCATTCACTACTTTTCAATTTTCCTAGGCTGTATTCAGATGGTGGGAGACTTACAAGAGGCGTAGGCCTGTTGGCGCAGCACCCCTTACTTGGCAGCAGTTCTCCGTGGTCTTTTTGGAGAAGTTCATGCCTCGGTTCCGCAGAGAGGAGCTGCGCAGACAGTTTGAGCGGCTTTGTTAGGGTTATATGTTTGTGATGCAGTATGAGATACGATTCTTGGAGTTGGCCCGTCATGCTATCCGGTTGGTTCCCACGGACAGAGAGAGGATCATGAGGTTTATTGATGGTCTCACTATTCAGCTACAGTTTCTTATGACCAGAGAGAGGGTGTCTGGTGCTACCTTTGATGAGGTTGTCGACATTGCTCGATAGATTGAGATGGTTCGCCATCAGGAGAGGGTTGAGAGGGAGGCCAAGAGGCCTCGTGGTCAGGGTGGATTCAACGGTGCTCATTTTGGGGGTCAGTTCCAGCATGGTAGAGGTCGACATTTCTGACAAGCTCAGTCAGCTCGGTAATTTCACTATGGTGCATTATCTGGCCATGGTTATCACAGTTCTCATCAGGGCCACTCATCACTTGGTGCCTGCCCTTCCAGCTTAGAGTTCGCCCCGTGCTCCACTAGTTCAGGGCTCCTCCATGCCAGGTTCTTCTACCAGTTATCCCGGTGCTAGGGGTTCCCTTCAGTCCCCACCACCAGCACCAGGGAGTTGTTTTGAGTGTGGGAAGTTTGGGAATATATGGAGGTAGTGTCCTAGTCGTCATGGAGGTTTATCTTAGCNTGGTAGAGGTCGACATTTCTGATATATGGTGATTTTCCATTGTTTAATCATGTAATTAGTTGAAATTAGGGGTGAAAATGAGGGATTAGGCCTTGGGAATTTGGAGAGTTTGATTTAAGGATTTGAGGGATCAAATGAGGTCGGATTTTGATAAATTATATATGTATAGACTCGTGAGTGAATGGGCTTTCTAGTTTTTTAAATTTTGTTGGATTTCGAGACTTGGGCCCGAGGGCCGGGTTTGAGTGAATTTCGGAATTTGGGCTAATTTGATAGTTTTTCTTGTGGAGTTCATTCCATTAGCGTATATTAATGGTATTGTACTAATTGTGAATAGATTCGGAGCATTTGGAGGCCAATTCAAGCGGCAAGAGCATCGCGGGGTAGAGATTTGACCGGATTGAGGTAGGTAATGATTGTAAATCTAGTCTTGAGGGTATGAAACCTCGGATTTCGTATCATTTTACTATTTGGAGGTGACGCACATGCTAGGTGACGGGTGTGTGGGTGTGCACCATTGGGGATTGTGACTTGGTCCGTCTCGTAGCAACTGTAAAGTTGCATATTTTGTTGAAACTATATGATACTTATGAGTTTTAGAAATGAGTTTCTATAAATTTTGTTGAATGCCATGTTTGGGCCTTGTGCCAGTGCTGTTTGGACCCTTAGGGGCCTTTTCTTACTACCATCTCACTGTTTTCGATTGAAAATCTATACTCAGTCATGGTTATACCTGTTTACTACATAACTCTATTTTTATTACTCTGTTTTGATGCATATAAATGTTGTTTTGGGCTGAATACCCTGTTTTACTGAGAGCCCGAGTGGCTTGAGAGGTTTATGACTGAGTGAGGCCGAGGGCCTGATTTGTGAGGATATCTTTGGGATCGGACTGCATGTTGCAGTATGTTTGATATAGGCCGAGGGCCTGAGTGATTTATGCCATAATTTGGCTTGATATAACACTTGGGCTGAAGGAACCCCTCCGGAGTCTGTACACACCCCCAGTGAACGCAGGTACCTACTTAGTGCGATTACCGAGTGCTGAGGGTCTGGGAGGCATGAGGGATGGTGAGGTATGCTCGAGGGGCTGTTTATGAGTGATTGTGAGGTATGCCCGAGGGGCTGTATACGAGTGACTGTGAGGTTTGCCCGAGGTGCTGTATATGAGTGATGTTTTTGCCAGAGGGGCTGTTTATGATTTCATCATTTTTGCTTATCTTTGCATTGAGCCTCTGTTTGAAATCTGTTGAAAAATATCTTTAAATGATTTTACTGGAACTGGGTTTAAACGAGATGTTTTGATTCAAACCCCGATCTTTTAAAGCATGTGGTATTTTACTAAGATTTCATGATATGAACTTTATGTGCTTTATTGCTCGTCACTACTGCTCAGTCTTTACTTATTGTTGTTACTTTCTGAGTTGGCGTACTCATATTACTCCATGCACCTTGTGTGCAGATCCAGGTGTAGCTGGATACAGTAGCGGCTGTTGACTATTCCGGTTGCAGATTTTCTCGGGGATAGCAAGGTAGTTGCCTGGCGATCGCAGCCCTACTCTTCTCCCCCTTATCTTCCTTTAGTTGTATTTAGCTATTTTTCAGACTATATTAGTCTCGATATTGTCAGAAAAATTATAGTAGATGCTCATGACTAGTGACACCCCGATGTTGGACTTTTCTTTTCCACAGTTTTGTTCAATTTGAATTTCTTACTAAGTTTTATTGTTAAATAGATGAAAGTTATCTTTGAAAATGAAAATATCGATTTGTTTTGGAAATAAGTCGGCTTGCCTAGTTCCACGATAGGCACCATCATGACAGGGCTAGTTTGGGTCGTGACAGAGGTCTCCTCCTCATCTAATCAAAAATTGTTATGAATACTATAATAAAACTTCAAAATAAAATATGTCTAGAACTTTTTTTTTGGTCAACCAGATATTATATTAAAACTAGTTAAGGTTTGCTACAGAAGATTGTTGTGTGACGATGTCAACACCCAAAAATAAGAAGTAGTCTATTGCTACATTAGTACTATTAAATTCCTTTGTTTTCCTTTCAAAAATAGCTCCTAGGATGTCTACCCATAGCATTTCATTGACAAACAACGGAGGAACTATGAAAAAGTTATTTCTTGTCTCTAACTGCTTCCCTCCTTCCTTTGCTAACTTGTCGACCACCCTATTTGCCTCTCTGTAGATATGCTTTACCGGTGGATGCCCCAGTGCTGCTAGTAGTGACCTGCATTCATTGACCAAAGCATCATAAATCAAGTGGCCTTTATTAATGATGTGGATTACCTCTGCTAAATCTAAACTAACTTCTAAAGGGGTGAAGCTGCTTGATGCTGCCATCCTTAGGCAATGCTTAAAGGCTGTTAGTTCTGCGCGGATTGTAGTAGTGCAAGTAAGTTTTCCCATGAACCCCATTACCCAGTCCACATTGTTGTTCCTCACTTCCCTTCCCATACCTCATGTGTTTTCTTTTTGGGAGGTAGCTCCATCTGTGTTTAGCTTATAATATCCCCTTCTTGGTGGGTGCCATTTGACCCTTATCACATGTTCTGGGGTTTTAGATAGGCATCCCCCAGCCACATGAATGAACTCTACTACTTTAACTATTGCATGCTTATAGGGAATAGTGTCTCTCATATTATTAAAACAGTTGTTGTTCCTAGTAAGCCATATTTTCATAGGCATAAGGGAAGCAGTTGCCCCCATTTAAGGAGGTTGTTGAATTTTTGTTGGTTTACCTTGTTGAGGATGTAGTCCCACTGATGTTGGCATGTGCCCATATTTTGGATACTAAAGTTGCTGTCACTTAGCAATAAAAGGTTATCCCAGAAGTGTTTGGCTTTATCACAAGTGATGAAGATGTGCCCTATGGTTTTCTCTACTTTGTTACAGAAAAACCAGAAAGGAGATTTAAGTTAATGCCCCTGGAGTGGCGGTGTTTGCTAGTAAGGAGTCTACCATAGACCACAAGCCATAAGAAGATTTTGATTTTATTGGAAAGCTTTTGGTTCCAGATCCATGTGAAATTCTTCCTGAGTTATTCACCTGCTGATGTTTTTGGCCCTCAGTTAAGGTGTAGGCAGACTTGCTAGAGAAAATTCCATTCCAGGTTTGGTTCCATACCATATTGTCCATTCTGCCAGAGTTGGAATGGATGATAGAAGCATGAATAGTGTTTACTATATTATTAGGTAGGTTGAAGGACATGTTATCGAGGTTCCATTGGCCATTTAAGTAGCAGGAGGACACCCTCAGGTTTTCTTCACCCCTGTTCAGGGAGCCACTGACAAGATTCCTAAGGGGTTCCATGTTTGGGATCCATCTATTATTATAGAGATTGACTCTACCCCCACTATGAACTATCCACCTATTAGCTTTGTTGCATACCATCTACCCATTTCTGACACTCTGCCAAGTCCTAGAGGCTATGTATCTGGTAGGGTTTCTGCTAGTACAATATTTATAGAATAGGACTCTAGCCCACATGGCATTTAGGTTATTATTCATCCTCCATGATAATCTTAAATGTGTAGCAGTGTTTCCAAGCTCAGTTCTATGGACATCAAGGCCTCTTTCCTCTTTAGGCCTAGTGACAATTCCCCACCCAACTAGGTGAATCTTTTTCTTAATGGCAGTGGTACCACAGATGATATTTCTCTGAATCTTATCAATGTGGTTGTATACCTGGGTTGGAAGCTTTATATACTGCATGACATGGTTGGGGATGCATCCTAGGGAGGACTTAGCTAGAGTGGTTCTTCCAACCATGTTCAGAAATTGGGTTTTCCAGCCTGCTAGCTTTGTCTGCATACTATCAATGATGAATTGGAAGTCCCAACTGGAAGGCCTCTTATTGAAGATGGGGAAGCCTAGGTACTTACCAAAGGATTTGCTAGCCCTAATGGCCAGGAAGCTCCAGTCTATCCAATGTATCCCGGTGGCAATTTGATGAGAAAATGACTTGGGATTTGAGGGTATTAACCTTTTGTCCTGATTTACAGCTGAACTCATGCAGGGTTTCTATTATGGTCGTACAGTTCTTAGTGTTTGCTCTACAAAAAGAGTCGGGTTATCAGCAAAGAAGAGGTCTAGACTTGTGCCCCAATGCTCTTAGAGAGCCTTTTCATACACACGATGAAGATGTAGGGAGACATAGGATCTCCCTATCTGATGTCCCTACTAGGATAGAAAAAATTAGTATTTCCACCATTAACCAAGACAGAGATAGATCTAGTGGTTACACATGAGAGGATCAGTTTGTTCATGTTATCAGGGAAGCCAAAGGATGCCAGGGTATCTCTAATGAAGGATCATTCCAATAAATCAAAGGCATTTTTCCAGATCAATTTTGAGGATCATGCTGGAATTTTTTCCTTTTATGTTTTTGAAATGTCTAGTGTATTCCTGCACAATGATGGCATTTTCACTGGACCTACTATTGGATAGGAAACTAGCTTGGCTTGGGCCAATGATAGATGGCAGAATAGGATTGATCCTGTTGCCAGTGATTTTGATAATCAGTTTGTACATTGTGTTGGAGAGGCCTATAGGTTTCAAGTTCTTTAGTATTTGTAGCATTTGAAGTTCATGATTGTGAAATATTTGCTTGCAAAAAATGATGATCTTATCCTCTAGTACATTCTAGTAATTTTGGTAGAACATGGGGTGTAGTCCATTAGGGCCAGGTGCTTTGGTGGATTTGAAAGAGAACATATCACTCTTGATTTCACTAACCCTTAAGGGAGCATTTAGGTAAGTATTCTCATTTAAGGAAAGAGTGTGTGTGATGTAGATTGAGCTCTGCCTCCCTATGGGAGATGTTGAGTGGTTAGTGGTATACAGTTTGGAGTAAAATTGGTAGATGGCATCATTGATGCCTTTTTGATCCTGAATCCAATCACCTACCTCATCATGTAAGGCATGGATCCTATTTTTCCTTCTTCTATTGAGGGTGGAGGTATGAAAGAACATAGTATTAACATCTCCTTCCATAAGCTAGTTGATCCTGGATTTTATTTTTCAGAATTCCTCTTCACTTCTCAAGATGGACGAATACTTCTCTAAGAGTTTGCCTTCTAGGTATTGGAGGAATGAACTAAAAGGGTAAGCTCTAGATTTTTGAATGCCCCCTAGCCTAGCTAGAATATGTTTCTTCTTGTGGGAAATGTTTCCAAATACTGCTCTATTCCAGATAGATACGTGTTGAGGCTGGGCAGTTGCCACCTCTAAACTACTATTTCCCTCATAAGCATGTTGGACTACATTGGAGAAGGAGGGGTGGCTACACCACATAGGTTCAAACCTAAAGGGTTTAGCTAAGTTGTAATTGAAGTTGTGCCACAATCTAACCATCATAGGGCAGTGGTCAGAGTGGGCTCTAAGAAGGTGACTAACAATACTAGATGGGTATTCCTGAATCCAATTATCATTATCAAAGCATTTATCTGGTCTCTCTAGGATTAGTTAGATCCTACTCTTATACCCCATATTAGTCCAAGTATACTTACTTCTTTTGAAACCCAAGTCAATTAATTTACAATGGTTAATACAATGCCAGAAGAGATTGGCTCTTTGACCAGAGATGCAGTTGCCCCCTGCTTGTCTCTAGCCCTGAGGACTTCATTGAAGTTCTCTCCCACTAGCCAGCTCCCCCTATAGTTCTCAGGTATTGCTCTATGTTGCTCCCACAGGTTCCTCCTATTGGCATAGATATTACTAGCATAAATGGCAGTAAAAAGCTAGGGGTTAGAAGACTGGGTTACCTTGATCGTGATATTAATACCCTGGAGTGTAGTAGAGACCTCATCAATCTTCAGGATGTCATCCTTCACATGATGAAAATTGCCCCTGATAGGCCCACTGCTAGGTTTTGAATTTGGCCTGAGAAACCCAACTCCTGAATCAGGTGCTTGTGTACAGTCACCCTAATCTCCAAGAGAACAAGCATTGCTGGCTTATGCAACTTTACCATCTCTGCACAGTGTCTCCTAAATCCCCCACCGTTGGCCCTCTAGCAATCCAAATAATGAAATTTATTAACAGTCTGGAGTGGGTTGGTGACTTACTTTTTAGGCATTTGGCCTTCTCTTTAAGGGTGGACTCTCCTGATTCTCCTTCACAGGACTGGCCTGCTGTGGGGCGGTGTTCATGTCCATTGCTGGGCTTAGCTTTACAGTTGAGTCTCTTGAGCCTTGTTCTAAGGCTAGCCTTAGAATTACCCCGCACATTACCATGTTCCTTGGGCATAGTGCAATAAGCATTTCTCACTCTAGCCCTTTGAACTCTATTAATTCCTCCTGTTATAGGAGTAGTGCCTTTGTTTTGGGGACCCCCAGCTTTGCTATTAGTGATTCCAACTCTGTGTTGGATGCCTCTAAGTGTTTGTGGACTTTTTCTGACCCTGTCATCTAGGGTTCCAGTGTTTGTGGGATCAGTGGCCATGATGGTGCCCATAGGGAGAATAGTAGGGTGTGGATCACTTCCCCTGGCGATACAAGTGGAAAGAAGGGGAGGGTGTTACTTAACATATCCATCAGTAGACTGAGCTAGTTGGTTGACATTGTTTGCTAGCTCAGTGCTACTTAGGCTTGCATCAGGGTTGCTAGCCATAGCTGGTGGCCAAAGTTCATCATTGCATTGTTCAAACATGCAACGACTATTTTTGGCCTAGTAGTAGGAATTCTGAATAACTATTGTGATAAATATTTCTCTGATTGTGAAGTTGAGTGGGAAGGTTGTTCCTTGGAGATCCATCTCTAGCCATGACGTTGGGAAGTGGTCCAGGGGCAGAGGTGCAGATGTGACAAATAGGGGCATTTTCTCCTCCTACTGATCCTGGGTTGGTGCATTTGCACTCTACTTGTTGGGTTTGTTTGCCATTGTTTTTGGTAGGTGGGTTTACATAGTTTTTTGCCATTTTGACTATCCACAATTAGTTTTTAAGTCGTCAATTCCCTTAGTTAGTTTCTGTGCCAGGAAATCTCCCATCATTTGATATCTTTGGGAGGTGATGGCGTCTGTCAAATCATTATAGGAGAAATGATGAGGGTGAACTAGGGGCGTAGGAATTGGAGGTAGATCATCCCACTCATGAGTGCTAGTGTTTTGCCATCCTTACCGAGTTTGGTAGTGTGTTTGGTGGAGTTGGTTTTCGGTGTGATCCCCACAGATTGACTTTCATTGGGGTGAGTTGGTACCATATTAGGAATAGAATCGTGTATGTTAGTCTTACCCGATCTTGGTGCATATATT
This sequence comes from Nicotiana otophora, assembly GCA_000715115.1. Classification (NCBI taxonomy): domain Eukaryota; kingdom Viridiplantae; phylum Streptophyta; class Magnoliopsida; order Solanales; family Solanaceae; genus Nicotiana; species Nicotiana otophora. Next base: position 106,354 of record AWOL01S0005219.1, read on the forward strand.
TGGCCTTGGAAGATAGGGGGCATGTGTGTGTTAAATGGGTGTGTGTGCGGCGTATGGTTCTTAGTGGACTTGAGCTAGGGCTTGTGGTGGGCTTGTGGTAAATGTCTGAGGTACTCTTTAGTGGCCCATGTGATTGGTCTGGCGCCCCACGTAGGCTTTGCTAACTACCCATTTGTGGCATAGTATGAGTTAGCCCATTAGTATGGTATTGGGCATGTTTACCTAGGGTAGTCCAATTGGCAGCCCTCTAGCCCCCATCCCCGCAGTTTCCAAGTACGGTGAACTTACCTGTCTCCGGCATGTATGTCCTGCTCTCCGTTCCACTATCCTTTGCCTCCAGGTGTTTTAGCTTTTGGCTCTCCATTCTCTTTCCCTGTCGCCTGCTCCTCCGTGGGAATTTCACTATTTTCAGTCCCGTTTGCCCGATACTTGTTGGCTCATTGTTGAGCTTTCCGGTTGCTCCGGTGTCCCTACTGTTGTTTGTAGTGTGCAATTTTTGTATAGATGGCTAAATCACCCAAACCCCTTGCACAGTATACCCTCTCCCTCATACACAATAGATTTCTTTTGGTCCCCAATTACCACGGTTATCTGGAGGGGTACCTTAGTAGGCACTTGAATACAGATCCGTCCTTATCTGCTTCTTATAGTGGCAGAAGTGCACGTATCTATCTTTAGGAGTTTACCTATCATTTCCCCACTTTTTCTAGGATTTCCTTATCGTAGAATTCGATGGGTAATTGTGGTAGACATATCCATATTTTTGTGTCTTGTATTTGGGAGTTTGCTGGCACAAAGTTTGGTTCCCAGTTTCTGACGGAGAGAAAGTGGCCCATGATGAACCATGGTCTTTCGTGTAGTGCATTGGTCATATTTCCTCTTTCACGAATTTAACTATGAAGAAATCCCAGCTCAGGTCTATGAGAATTAATTGCTTGGTTGGGGTACATAGTTGTTGTAGTTTGGTCTTAAGGACATGGTGTGGGAGTTTTCGTCCAAAGACCTTAATGGTAACCGAGAACCTCCGTGGGTGGTAGATTCGGAGTTTTTGCTCCTGGGTCAGGACAATTGGCTCAGTGTTGCCTTTGATCGGAGAAGCTTTAAGCTCTGTTTCTGCTTGGTAGTATTGAGGGTGATACACGCTTTACTTTGTCAAGTATTGTTTTGATAGGATCTCCTTGAAGGTATTTTTTTAGTGTTGTTTCGACTTCCATTGGCGATGTGGTAATGTCTGGTGGATCTGGGGGTTTCAGTAGTAGTGGAAAAATTGGGTCCTGTGCAGGGGTAGGGATGAGGCCATTAAGGGGGAGGGGGTTAATAATTGGAGAGAGTGGTTAGAGTTTCTCTCTCTAACTCACCTCTTAAAGTTAAAGCTGAAGACAAGGGTATAAATATCTCTAGAACTTTATGAAGATGAATTAGGTCTCAAAGAACATTAGAAGCCTAACAAGTAATCGTAAAGCTGTGGGGACATCATCTATTGTCACAACCCAAATCTCATAATAGATCGTGATAGCGCCCAACAATGCTGTTAGGCAAGCCAACGTGTGAACCTCCACTTAATTATCTATTTTAGATTTTTTTTAAATCATGAATCTCATTAAGTAAATAGAATTAAGGGTGTGTTTGGTACAAAGGAAAATATTTTTCGAAAAATATTTTCCAATTTTTCCATGTTTGGTAGGTTTAAATATTTTAAAAAATATTTTCCTCAAGAGAAGGAAAAATATTTTCCAAAACTCTTTTTCAACTTTCCCCATCATATTCGCCATCCTTACTAACACCCACCAACCCAACCCAACCCCACACCCCTACCTACCGACCTCACCCCACCTTACCCCACCTAACCCCTGGCCCCTGCCTCACCACCCTACCCCCGCCCCCACCTAAATAAAACTATTATTAATAGTACTTTCTTTTTTATGTTATAGATAGATTTATTATTCATTTCAACAAATGATTATTTTCTTTTCATGATATAAAAAAATATTTATTTTCATTATAACAATAAAAATTACTTTTTTCATGATGTAGAAAAAATATTTTCTTTCATTTCAACAGAATGATGAAGTAAAAAGTATTTTCTTTCATTTAAAAAAAAGAGTATTTTTTTTATGATGTAAAAAAATTATTTTCTTTCATTTCAACAAAATGAGTATTTTCTTTTCGTGATGTAGAAAAATTATTTTCTTTCATTTCAACAAAATGAGTATTTTCTTTTCGTGATGTAGAAAAATTATTTTCTTTCATTTCAACAAAATGAGTATTTTCTTTTCGTGATGTAGAAAAATTATTTTCTTTCATTTCAACAAAATGAGTATTTTCTTTTCGTGATGTAGAAAAATTATTTTCTTTCATTTCAACAAAATGAGTATTTTCTTTTCGTGATGTAGAAAAATTATTTTCTTTCATTTCAACAAAATGAGTATTTTCTTTTCGTGATGTAGAAAAATTATTTTCTTTCATTTCAACAAAATGAGTATTTTCTTTTCGTGATGTAGAAAAATTATTTTCTTTCATTTCAACAAAATGAGTATTTTCTTTTCGTGATGTAGAAAAATTATTTTCTTTCATTTCAACAAAATGAGTATTTTCTTTTCGTGATGTAGAAAAATTATTTTCTTTCATTTCAACAAAATGAGTATTTTCTTTTCGTGATGTAGAAAAATTATTTTCTTTCATTTCAACAAAGTAATTTTTTTTATTTCAACAAAATGGGTATTTTCTTTTCATGATGTAGAAAAAGTATATCTTTTATTTTAATATAAATGAGTATTTTATTTTCATGTTGTAGAAAGAGTATTTTCTTTTTCAACCAAAAAAAGAGTATTTTCTTTTTAGCTATGGAAATTTCAACGTTATTTTTGCGTAAAAAAGTAAAGCATCATATTAGTTCCTTTGGGTTTGTGTGAACTTTTAGAAGAATAATTAAATTCTTGAAGAAAATAGAGTCCTAAAAATGTTGGATTTTTGGGAGGGGTAGGGATGGGGGAGGAGCAATGAAACATGTGGACTTGAAGGAAGGGAGGGGTGAGAGTACTATAAAACAATATTTTCCTAAAAGGTATTTTCTACTCTCTGACCAAACACTAGAAAATATTTTTCCGAAAATAATTTTTTAGTCACCAACCAAACAAGGGAAAATAAGTGATAAAACTACTCATTTTCCAAAATACTTTCCTTCATGCCAAACACACCCTAAATCTAGCACTCATAGAAACATATGTTTTTCTTACCACATTTTCGAGTATAAATAAATTATAAAGTAAAGTGATAATAATTTAATATTTAATACAACTATGAACATCTACTAAAAATCCCAAAATTCGGTGTCGTAAGTGCATGAACATCTACTAGAACAATACAGGACTACTACAACATTTGTCTGGAATATAAAATATACATGGTAAAATAAATGAATATGATGGAGACTCCATGTGCTACGGATCGTAACATGAAATGCAGCTCACCATAAAGTCCCCTCAGCAGTTGCGCCTATGCGCCAAGGTGACCACCAATGTACATGTCTCAGTACCTGCACAATCAGTGCAGAAGTGTAGCATGAGTACGTAAATCAACGCGTACCCAGTAAGTATCTAGCCTAACCCCGAAGAGGTAGTGACGAGGGATCAACATCGATACTTACTAGTGGTCTAATAAACCGGATATAATAAAAATAAACAGGTATGAGGCATGGCATGTAAATCAGTGGGAACACATATTAAGTACATAATGCAATCCTCAATTGAAGAGTAAACACGATGTCCTCAAATATCGGGTACTTCCTCAAATGGAATACATAATGATCAAACCCAAACAAACTGTCACATCTCAAGTCAAAAAAACTCACGGGTACACTGACTTCTTATCAAGTATTACACACGATCCTGCTGAGACGAGAGACTCGATCCCATAAGAGTAATGGCACGATTTCTTGTCGTGGCGCGCAGCCCGATCTCATAATAGTACCGCTGAGGTCGTTCAGCCCGATCTCGTAATCGTGTACACTGCAGAGGGTCAATCGGCATGAACTATAGATGCATCTCATAATACAGCCAAGGCGAACGGCCCGATCCCATAGTGGTACTGCTGATACGCTTAGCCCGATCCCATAGGAATAGTGAACCTTGACGGGTCACTGACCCCACTCACGCATATATGTGTGAATTATGAAATTTCAAGAAACTTTCTGACAAATTCGTATAACGCGGGAGAAATCCGTAAAAGGAAGTATAACCTCTACTGCTAATCAAGTAGTTCGCCAGGTATCTAAAATATCAAGTTCGATACTCTACACAAGTCTAGTCTCACACAACAATATAAACTAAAGTATTTAAACATGCACGAATAACTAAAATATTACAATTAAAGCATTGCGTGAGCCTAAGTCTACCCGGACCTAATCAGAAATTCTAGCATACGCACAGACACTCGTCACCTCATACGTACGTATCCCCCATAACATGTAGCACATAATAAGTATAATACCTACCGGGTAATTTCTCCCTCACAAAGTTAGACAGGAGACTTACCTCGCTTCAAAATCTGATAACCGGCTCCAATGCCTCTATAACTCCTCAAATCAATGCTAAATGATCTTAAACTTGCCAAACAACATGCAAACCAATCAAAATATACTCAAAGACTCGTAATTTAACAATTTATAACAATTATCAACTCCACTCGAAAAGTCAACAAAATCAACTCGTAGGTCCACGCATCTGAATTCCGAAATGTTTTTAAGATAATTATTACCCATAGCGCCACGAACTTAAATATATAATTTATTTCTAATTATATGTCCAATTTTATGGTCAAAATTCAAGATTACCATTTCTAAGTTTTACTCAAAAACTCCACAATTTCCACCAATTTCCATTTTCAAATCCATATATAATTCATGTATTTAACTCGTAATGTGTAAGAATCACTTGCCTTATGATGGATGATTAAAATGCTCCTCCTAATCGACCAAAAATCGCCAAGCAAGAGAATAAAGAGTTGAAAAGAGCAAAAATCCTGACTTGCCAACTTATACACTGCCCAGGCAACCCTTCACCGCGAACGCGACATATCCCTCGCATTCGCGAAGCACACCCAGCTCTTGCTCCACAAGTCTTCTTCGCGAATGCGAGACACGGCTCGTGAAAACGATCCTTTACCAGGTTGTGTCTAGTCGAACGCGACCTTGCCTCCACGAACACGAAGGCCAAGACTCCCAGGCACAGCTGCTACTTCGCGAACGCGAATTGGCCATCGCAAACACGAAGCACCATCTGACCAAACCTTAGCGAACGCGATGCGCCAATCACGAACGCGAAGCACAACAACCTCCTGCTCAAATCCTTCTTCGCGAACGCATGCTTCCCACCGCGTTCACGAAGAACAAAACAAGAACCACCAACCAGCTGTTGCAAAACACTCTAACATGGTCCGAAATCATCCCGAAACACACCCGAGGCCCCCAGGACCCCCTCCAATCATACAAGTCATCCCCGGTACCTTATCCAAACTTATCCAAAGGCTCGAAACGCCACGAATAACATCAAAACCACGAATCGATGATCAACATCCTTCTTTTAACTTTCAAACTTTCAAACTTTGCCGAACGCGTCTGAATCACGCTTAGACATTCTGGATCACGACCAAACTTCATACACAAGTTCCAATTAATAAAATGAACCTATTCAAGGTCCTAGAACACCATCCGGAGTCCGGTAACACCGAAATTCACTCCAAGTCAAACTTAGCAAATTTCAAAACCTTCAAAATACAAACTTCCGATATTGAATGTCGAAATGCTCCCGGACCATCCGATACTCAACCCGAACATACGTCCAAGTCCGAAATCACCTTGCGAAGCTATAGGAACCTTCAAATCTCGATTTCGAGGTCGTTTACTCAAAAGTCAAACCTTGGTCAACTCTTCCAACGTAAAACTTTCGAATTGAGAATTATTCTTCCAAATCAACTCTGAACTTCTCAATAATCGAAATCAACCACACGTGTAAGTCAAACCACTGAACGACGTGTTAGAGCTCAAAATAACTGGTCGAGTCGTCCCTTACCCATGATTTCCACCCTATCTTCATCTTAGGATTCTGGAATCTGCAAGCTACAAAGTTGATATAAGTTGACAAGAAAGCTTATGATTAGAAAGAAATAGAAGAATATTTTAGGAAGAAAACTTTTTGCAGCTTGAGTTTTTGGGGAGTCGTGGGAGGAAAACAATTTACTCCAGTCGACGGACGTATCAAGTTAAATTAATTAATTTTATAAGTTGAAATATTTTAAAAACATGTCATAATGTCATAATGTTCTTTTTTTCTTTCTTATCATGAATAATTACTTTGAATTTTGAAGTCTTTTATTCTAAAAATTTGAAAATTACAAAGACGATAGGTGACAATGTTATATTGAAATGAATAATTATTACTCCATCCCTATCACCTTCCAGATTCACGAATTAAACGAGTTTTTTTTCATTGCCATGTTTTCATGTCTTTTAAATATTTTAAATTGTTAATTATTGTGATTTATAGTATTTTGTACATAGTTTCAAATATATAAATTTTATTCAAAAAAAATTAAATATTATATATCAAAATTCACAATCAAAACTAAAAAGTTTGATACTCAAAATTCGAACAATATCACATAAATTAAGATAAATGTAGTAGAATATTCTTATCAATTCTCTTAATGTTTTGAAGTTCAAAATACAATAACAGTGACTCAGCAATAAAACTTTATCAAAAAATTAAAATATGTCGTGTTCGTAATTGCAGGTAAGTTTTCTCTTAGAGAGGATCAAGGGCAGCCGTTTAAATGGGACCTATATCCACTGTGGGCTATAGTTGCGAGGTAAAATATGGATCTTGCAAATGATTAAGCACACCAATGTGGGCTACAATAATCATTAATATCACCGTTAAAAATAATCATAATTATTCGTTTGATTTGTACAATACAGATTTTGATTATATAATAATTGATGTTGGATTTGCATGGGCACTTCTAATAATGATTGATGATTTCTATTGAGTATTTTTGTTAATTTGTAGTGAGGGAAGCAATGATAATACAGCTTTTACTATCAACCAATTTAAAAAGTTTAAAATGGATATCGGGTACGTGTTTACCCCAAATCAAACTTAATCTTAATAGTAAAAATTAAAATTAGAATACATATCACTTAATAATAAAGTAGGTTCATGTAACGACCCAACCGATCGTTTTGAATCCTAGCGCGTCGTTCGACAGTTTGAGGCCCTAAGCAGTTTCACTTCAGGTATTATGACTTGTACGCGTGGTCGGAATTTATTTCGGGAAGTTTGGAGTTTATTTAGAAAGAAAATTCTAATTTCTGACGCCTTAAGTTGGAGGAATTGATTAAAGTGTGATTTTTGAGTAAACGACCTCGGAATCGGGATTGAAAGGTTCAAACAGGTTCGTATGATGATTTTGGACTTGGCGTATATCCGGATCGGGTTTTGGATGACCCGGGAGCGTTTCGGTACCTATTGTGGAAGTTGGCATTTTGGAAGAATTTCCTAAATTTGGGTTGAAGTGCATTTCAATGTTATTGATATTCGTTTGGAATTCCGAGCCTGGGAATAGCACTATATGGTCATTCTGGTATTAGGAGCGCGTCCAGATGTGGATTTGGAGGTCCGTAGGTCATTTGGCGAAAGCTGGAATTTGAAGATTTTTGAGGAGTTTGATCGGGAGTGGACTTTTTGATATCGGGGTCGGATTTCGATTCCGAAAATTAGAGTAGGTCCGTAATGTCAATTATGACTTGTGTGCAAAATTTGAGGTTAATCGGACGTGATTTGATAGGTTCCGGCATCGAATGTAGAAGTTTGAAGTTCTAAAGTTCATTAAGCTTGGAATAGAGTGCGATTTATGAATTCTACATTGTTTGATATTATTTGAGGCCTCAAACAAGTTCGTGTTATGTTTTTAGACTTGTGTGGGTGTTTGGTTTGGAGCTTCGGGGACTCGGGTAAGTTTCGGAGTGGCTTCAGAGTGTTTTGTTAAGAAGTTGGATTGTTGGTTCTGGTATGATCGCAATTGCGATGTTTTGGTCGCAAATGCGACCATCGCATTTGTGAACCTGGGCTACTGAGGGAATGGATCGCATTTGCGACAATATGGTCGCTTTTGCGAAGCCTGAAGTGTTCGCATTTGCGAACTCTGTATCGCATTTGCGATGAAGGATAACTCTGTCAGGGGTCGCATTTGCGATGCCTCATGCACAATTGTGAAGGTCGCATTTGCGAACCCCCTGTCGCAAATGTGACATTTGCGATTGGAGCCAAGGGCTTTTATTCCGAGACTTAGCTCATTTCCCTCATTTCCAACTTGGACTTAGGCGATTTTTGAGAGCATTTTGAGAGGGGGTTCCATCATCATCAAGAGGTAAGTGATTTCTTCTAGTTGTGAGTTAAATACAAGGTTTATACATGGATTAAGACATGAAATTTGTAGAAATTTGGGATTTTGAAGAAAAACCTAAAAATTTATTTTTGGATTTTGATCACGAATTTGGACATGAAATTGAGAATAAATTATATATTGGAGTTCGTAATATTGTGGGTAGTGTTTATCTTCAAAAATTTTCATAATCCGGGCACGTGGGCCCGAGGGTTACTTTATCGATTTTTCGAGCGAAGTTGGAAATTGTTATAAATTGATTAATTATGAGTATTAGAGCACATTTTGACTGAGTGGAATCTTAATTGACTAGTTTGGAGCAACGCGCATCGGTTTGAGGTGTTAGAGAGGCTTTAGAGCCGGTTATCAAATTTCGGAGCGAGATAAGTCTCATGTCTAACTCTGTGAGGGGAAAATTACCCATAGGTGATATGTTTGAGGTGTGCTACTTGTTGTGGGGACTACGTACGCGCGAGGTGACGAGAGCCCTTACGTAGCTACATTCATGTTATTGTCCGGGTAGACTTAGGTTCACATCATGCTATAGTTATACTATTTGAGTAGTCTCTCGCTTATTGATTCCCCTGTTTTATATTCTATTTGAGACTAGACTTGCTATTGTAGAGACTTCATGGGTTCACGATTAGCCATCAGATAATATTCCTCCTATTACGGCATGGCTCCAGTATATATATAATTCCCGTATTTGAATTATATATATATGTTTTATTGAAAGGTTTTCATTAAATAAATTACAACTCACACGTTTATTCGTGAGTAGGGTCAAGGACCCATCAAAACTTCATATTCTAATGGGATCGGGTCGTTCGCCTCGGCAGGATTTATGTACCACACTCTCATGGGAGCGGGTCGTTCGCCTCAGCATGTTAATTGATTTATCTTATGGTTCAGGCCGTTCGACCCTCGACGGTGCACAGTTATATTATTATGTTGGATCGGGCCGTACGCCTCGGTATTTCCTATATCATATCTCTATGAAATCGTGCGTAAGACTTGGAAAGAAGCCATTGTATCGGTGAATTTCCGTATTTGAATTATGGTAAGCTACTTGATGAGATTGATTATATCTATATATATGCTCCGGTTAAGGAGGGAATTTCTAATGAAGAGCTTGAGTTCCTCAGAAAGAGGGGGATTTGTATCACATGTTTTATACTTGTTTATTTCATTTATTTATTCTGCCTCATACTTACTACCTCTTTACTGTACCTTATGTTGTTGGACCACCAGTGACTGTCGATGTCGACCCCTCGTCACTACTTCTCTGGCGTTAGGCTAGATACTTATTGGGTACACATTGCTTACGTACTCATGCTACACTTGTTGCACATTTTTTTTATGCAGGTACATATGTGGCTAGTGACCTTGAGAGATTAGAGGCGTGTATGCATACGGGGACTTACGTGAGCTGCATTCCATATTACGACCCGCAGCCGGTAGAGTCTCCTTCAGAGTATTTATATTTCTCCTGTCCAAGTTTGTATTCCGGACATATGCTGTATTTTATTTTACATTCCTAGTTGATGCTCATGCACTTGTGACACCGGATTTTGGGGTGACTATGAGTTGTTTTGTATTGAAATTTGTTAAAGATATTATCATTTACACTGTAAATTTCATCCTCTACTTCTTAATGGAAGGAAAAATATGGTTTCAAAATATTAAAACGAGAACCAAATTAAGTATTTAGTGTTAGCTTGCCGACAGCGCTGTCCGGCGCCATCACGACCTTTAATGGATTTTGGGTCGTGACAGTTCATGTATGTCTTGAATTTATTAATTTGATATAAATATCCAATACGAATAAGTTTTTTACGGTCCAAAGTATTTTTAACTATTGGATTTCCTAACAAGAATAAGAATATCAGCGGACTCTTGGATTTAGATATCTTCTTGTTATTTGAATTAAGTGTGAATGGCGAGTAATTTAAATATAATTACTAGAACATCCTTAAGCTTAATAGTGCAGTTGGTAATGAAAACGCGAAAATAATGTGCAGTTTGATAGGTCATTATTAGTCAAACTTGTTACCATCTTAATGGCTCTTTTTCTATTTGCTTGAGCTTCTAAAATCTAACTTATTTTAAAACTATTATTTTTAAAAGTTGCTTTTTGAAAAGGTACTTTTAGAGAAAAATAGTTTGTATTTGATTAAATTGAAAAGTACTTTTAAGCAATAATTTGTGTTTGGCCAAAATTTTCAAAAAGTACTTTTAAGTATCTAATTACGAATAAGAACATGAAAACATTTACTTAACAGTTAATATTACTTAAGTAGTAAATAATTTTAAATATTTATTATAAAAGACCATAATTAGTTTTTTTTCATTTTTTGAAGTAAAATATAAAAATAAAATGAAAAAATATTTTATTCTTTCAATAATTTAAATACATTAAAACATCATTCACTTATTCACTCCAAAATTTATCATATATTAAAATTTTATCCTAAGAATAAATATTTATAAGGGTGTTTTTGCTAAGAGAAAAATTAAAAAAAGCTCTGCTTCTGCTTCTACTTCTGCTCTTGAGAAGAAACTATTTTCTTTTCGCTTCTCAAAAATAGCTTCTAACTTCTACTCAAGAGTACTTTTTCTCCTCCTAAAAACTTGGCCAAACACCTTAACTTAGAAAAACAAACATGACAAGCTAGCCAATGAATATAAAATAGACCAATTTTCAATAGGAAAATTACACTGTATAGCTGCTCCCAAAACAATAATAGCCATCATAATATATACTTTTTATATATTAAGTCATAATATATATATATATATATATATATATATATATATATATATATATATATTTATTTATTTTTGGCCAACCAGTCAAATGTGTAACTTTTTTATTTTCAAATAATGGTACCTGATAGCCCATATTAACTTTTTAACCTAAAAATTTGGTAACATGCATACACCGTAAAAGTAGCTTCATATATTTTCTATTCTCTCTATTAACCTTTTTTATCATAATTTCTTTCAATTTCTCTCTGGTAACCATTCGAGCTGGCAAAATTAGGAATATTATACGTGAATGTATTGAATAATATAATAGAGAAGTAAAAATTGTAAATACCGATATCATACTTCAAATGGGCGACCCAGACAACTAAGTTGGCATAGAAGAACTAATGCGCCGCGAAAAATCCTTCTCTATACAAGTTCTCGGACGTTGTTACTATGATAGACTATAAACCCATTTTTAGGTTGAAATCTCTTTTTCTTCTTCTTCCTCAAGGTTTGGTCGCCATGCCTACATCTGTATTGGGAGTTGTTTTTTTTAGTTTCTAAGTGATTTGTTGAATTTTTTTATTAGTTTCTCTTCTTCAAAACTTTGCCTATGCATTCTAAATTGGGTTAAATTTTCTCAATTTTTGGAACCATTATTGAAATCTTCACTGTTTTTTCTTCTCTTTCAAGAGATTTGGTCGTTGCATTCTAAATTGAGTGTTCGTTTAAAAAAACAAAATTCTAGAAATTATTATTGATAACGGATAAAAGGTATGCATAAAGAAAGTGAACGTTGATATATACATGGATATATGCTGTTATATATAGGGATATGCATGGTTATACATGGGCTATTTATTACAAGTGTAACAAGGGATACACATAACATATATTGACATACATGCAGATATACAAATTATTGCTATGAAATCCCTTGATGTAGGACTGCCTCGACATATAAACAGACGTGACCATTTTACGATTTAATTCGATAAGTCTTCGATGTTGATTTTGACTTGGATTTGCTAGTTGATATTGAGCTCCGACAATCCTATCTACATCTTTAATTTTCACTACCACAATTTGAAAACAAATCTTCAAGTGAGGAATCCAATGAATTACATCTAGTGTATATCACCCAATATATCAGTGTATATATCTTTATCTCTTGTATATTATGCATATTGATATACATGCCTATGTATGTCAATGAAAATCTTATTGTTTACCCGTAAAATGGTACAGTTGAATTTATACGTGGTTTCTAGACAAGTGAACTAATTTGATCCTGAAATAATGCAATAATTGAAGAAATATACAATACTTAACCTTGAAATATAGATGAAACAGCGTAAACGGCAGTTCCAGGAATAAGATTTTCGGGCATAGTAATGATGTGATCAAAAAGCAAGAAAGTAAGATTGTATTAAGCTTTGTATAGAATGTAATATAAGTTTTGCCAGAGAATTCGTGTCCCTTACAATGAAAACTGAGCTCACTATTTATAGCTATGTCTAGGGAAGGAGGTCCTAGGATCGTGTCCTCCTTTAATGTCAATTATGAGGGTCGTTGATGAAGACGTAACGGTGAACATAAATACTAAATTCTCCGTAATGGACCGTTGCTCTTAATGCTGCAGAATATCCTCTATTAAATGCTACCGGGTGCAGAGCACTTAACATACATTTATGAACGTTATCCTTTCTGGTGACAAGTGGAATGGCTGCGTTTGGTCTTCGGCCATTCCCGTCTTGGGTTCCATGTGTCCTCCCTTTAGACGATCACATGTCGTATCATATTTCACCCTATACAGATAGTCCCCATGCTTTCCGGTGATATAACTTTGGGTTACCAGGAAGTTGGTAGAAATACCTTTTTGGAGGAAATTACTATAACTCCCTATGAAGGTTCCTGACAGTTGATTATACGCACGTTTCTCCGCATTTAATGCCCCGAACACGCGTCATCTCATGATTCAGCATAGCTTTTGCCCATTATCGAGGTAATCATAGCCATGAATTTAGCCGCCAAAATTTTACTTATACGCAACATTCTTTTCCTTTATGTTTCATAATTTCTCGAGCTTCCTATTTGCATCTTTGTTTTCCATCCTTTCTCTAATTCTCTTCAAACACAAAACCTTTTCCTTCTTCTTTTTCAATGGCTTCTTCCTAAAAGCATGCTGGTTCTTCAAAGAACAAGAACAAAGTCGAGGATTTTGCTCCTCCAACGATGAGTTCCATCATCCCAAGAAAACTCAGTATCACAAAGGACCTTGAAGAGAAATTCCCTACAGATAACCCTCGTACATGGGTTGTTAGTAGGTATCCTTCTTCTATTCGTCCTTCCAATATTCCTGCTATGAAGAAAGATTGTCGCTGCCATGAGTTGGATATCATTTCTCCTAATCTATCGGAGCGAGTGACCCTTCTCAAGGAAGGTTTTACATACTTTTACACGTATCCCTTTACTTTGGGTGCGTTTTCTTTGAGCGAAGAGATTGATTATGTGATTGCGTAGTTTTGCCTTCGCTACCAAGTGTGTTTGGCACAGGTAAGTCCTTCAGTGTGGAGGACGGTCGCCTGTCTTCGATGCTTGTGCCAGGAAACTAGAGAGGAGTTAACCTTAGCTCATATGATGAATCTTTGTTCTCCCAAAATCTTCAGCGGGGGAATGATAAACCTCTGCAAGCGTGGCTACCATGCTTTGCTGTCTAGCATGGATGATGACAACGACCGTGGGTGGATGGAACGATTCGTTGCAGTCGCCACCAACGACATCATTTCAACAATGGCTTTATCCTTTCCGGTCGCTTGGAACCGCACTCATAAGCTCTTTGTTTAGTATTTCATTTCACTAGATATTCTTTTATGGCCGTATCAACTCACCACCCTTTGCATGTTTTAGCAACTCAATGGATCCCACCCGTGGAGAAAAGTCTTGACCAGTGGGTTCAGAAGATCTTGGACGTCACGACACCCAAAATTCGTTTGTGGAAAGAACTAGCCCTTAAATATGGGTGGAAGGCCAAACATTATGGTAATTTTAATTTACCTTGTTTCCATTTTTTTGTATATGGAAAACTTGGATGAACCCTTCTAACTTGTTCATGAAATTAGGTCTACCTGCGGGCTCTGTTGTTGTCCCCGAGGAGGATATTTTGGTTGATCCTGCTGATGCACCGAGGCTGATTCAGGAAGCACTTACTCGAATAGGTATCTCCAGTCCTGTTTCGGGCGCAAACACTTCTTTACGGAGTCCCCTGCCGGAGGATAAGCAACCAAAGAGAAGGCGTTCCTCTGCGGCCAGGGAAAAGAATAAGAGGGCAAAGACTGATACCCTCGAGTCATCTCCGGTAGCGATGACGACTGGTCCTCCCTCCAGGCTGGTCATAGACACCGTGATGATTGATGATGAAGAAGAAGTTAGTGATGAGGGAGCTTCTCTACATAGATGGCAACAATCCTCATCATCTCAACAGGATGCTCGACCTATTGAGATAGTTACACCAACCGAAGATGATGTCTCGGCACTTTGGGGAGAATAAGATTTGGTAGAAAATGCTAACTCCCGTTTTCTAACCCTAATTGCTATAACCGGTGTTGTGGGGCTGAGTACTGGGTCCTTGCTGTCTTTGGTTGGCAAGCATCCAACAGTCAGCACTGCATTTGATGCAGCTGCTTCTCATTTTTCTACTCCATCAGCTTCATCTCCACCTTCACCAACACCAACAACGGCTACATCATTTCCATCTTCATCCACTCTTCCATCAACAGTTGTTACATCACCTCATCGTCCGCATCTAACCATGAAGAAGGTGTTCCTCTTCCACAGTCCCCAGTTCATGGGATTTTGGGGCAAAATTATGTTACCCCTTCTGAAGATCCACAAAGGAGGAGGAATGTTACACTTTCGGTCTCTACAGGATGCAACTTGCTATCCCGGCCGGTGGAGCTTGCTAATTATCTTAAGCCTTTGGCTTCAAAAAAAGACTGGGGAAAGATTCAGGCACTCTCGGGAGAGTGCTTGTTGAAAAATTCCATGCATAACAACGCAGCGGTACATTATTTTCTTTTTTCATTACTTCTTTTACTTTTGTATGAATGAATTCTAAGTTTTACTTCTTCTTGTTTTGTAGGCCAACTTTCTTGCTTCTGAGGGCCTTCAAAAATTGATTCGTGAGAAGGAAGAACTTACTTCTGAACGGAATCAGCTTTTGGTGGAACGAGAACAAACTGTTCTTCGCCGCTCGGAACTGGAAACCAAAGCTATTGAAGTCGTTGATTTGGAGGCTCGCTTGAAGCAAAGCGAGCAAGAAATGGTAACCCTTAGCCAAGAAATTGGCCCGCTGAGGGTTAGTTTTGATGAAGCTAAGGCCAAATGGGCTGAAGTTCAGGATGTCGTTCTTGCTGCAACCGAGCGCGAGGCTGCTGCTACTAAAAAAGTAAATAACTTAGAAGCAGCCTTGAACTCCAAACTCGAAGAGCTTGCTGTTGTGGGGGCGAAACACGCCCAACTAAAAGAGAAGTATAAGAAAACTATCGAGCATAATAGGCTCTTTAGTTCAACTATCCGCGACCTTGACATCAGCCTCAAATCTGCTAGGTCCGCCTGGGAAAGCCTTTCTACTGAGGTTACCCAACTCAAAAAAGCACTTAAGCATCGAGCGACTTCCCTCATTGTTGAAAACACTTATGTCATGTATAGTATGAGGAGAAAAACCTTGGAAGAGGCCAAAGCTGGTATCATCGACTTTGATGCCGAAATTGCTAAGGCCCGAGAGCTTGAGTTAGCTGCTAAAACTGGACTCCCGGTACAGTCTGATGCTTCTGGTTTTTCTGGTTCCGGTTCAGAGTTTTCGTAAACTGAAGAGAGATCGGAAGGTGACGATGCTGAAGACCAAACTGGGGAAAACATCGAGCCATCAGTGGACCCACCTACTTCTCCCGGGAATGCGAACACTTCTCTTCCTCCTAGTTCCGGAGGCGCTGCAGTTTAGCTTTTCTTTTTTTTTCCCATTTTGAACTTTTACCGTTTTGGAACGTTTTTGTAAATAAAGACATATTTTTGCTCAAGTATCGTTTGAGTCTTACTTTAGTTTGAATATCCATGCAAGTCTTTAATCTTTGCATTTGCTCAAGAGTTCAGCGCATGTTTTCCTGTTCGCGCTTTACTATCTGTAGACTTGAATGTGTTTTCTTCGAAGCATTTTGGTTCCGAGCATTATCCTTTTCATATGTGGCTTCAGGTGTATTTTTCCCCGAAGGCATTTTTGATTCCGGGCATAGATTTTTCCGGAATCAACCCTTTAACGTGAGGGTTTTTATAAGAGAGGACCCTCTTATGTTTACGGTGCTCTTGAAGAGGATGTCTCATGTTCATTACATCACTAATATTTGAAGTACTTGTTTAACTTTCAAATAACAAAGTTTTATTCATCGTTCGGACAAGAAACAAGATAAAAATAAAATAATTTCATTTTATTCCTTCTATTTTCAAAAAATACATAAGCATTTGCTATGCTGAAAAAGAAATTGTCATTACTTGGGGCTATCTTGTACAACTTGTTTTTACGGGGCCGGCTACGCAGTCCTCGGTCCCGATAATGCATTTAGTTTCCAGATTTTCATTCCTCGATTGGCGTGGCAATCGTTGTTGCTGTATCCTTATATCATCCCCTCCCCTCCCCCCTCCCC
>AWOL01S0005219.1:124110-137283 GCA_000715115.1 Nicotiana otophora
ATGCAAAGAGTGCAAATTGGAACACTGGAAGTCTTGTATCTTCGAAGATTCCACTAATGAATTGCTAGATAATCCTCAACTTGGTAACACAACTTTACTTCCCCTCAGGAGTTTATGCTATCGAGCGAAGGAATAACTAACAACCCTCTAGTGGTTTGTACTCGTGAACGGTTGGGTAACCCTTGTTCGGTAGCAAACTTAACTTCCCAGTGGGAATTTGCTATCCAACTAAAGATTATTAAACTATCCCCGAGTGTAAGCTTTGCTTGTTTGCCTTGCTATCAAAGTTCTTATTGTTGATGTCTTCGTAGTATGCTCTCTATTGTTGCCTCATTAAAAACCTTGCCAGAAAAACTCAATTGGAACAAAAACTGGACGAAGGGAAAAAGAGTGCAGCACATACTTTCCGGTTGAATGATGTTCATCAGCAATAATACCTTTTGAGGTGTGCCACGCTCCAGTTGCTAGGCAACTTGTCTCCATTCTGGTTCTCTAACTCGTATGGTCCTTTCTCAGTGATAGCTAAAATCCGGTAGGGACCTTCCCATGTTGGACCTAGCTTCCCCGCGTTGAGCTCCAAGGTATTTTGGGTTACTTTCCTCAGAACCAAGTCTCCTACTTTGAAATAACGGAAGTTGGCTCTTCGATTATAATACTGCTCCATTCTCTGCTTTTGAGCTACCATTCTTACATGTGCCAAGTCCCTGCGTTCCTCAGCAATTCCAAGTTGATTAACATCGCTTCGTTGTTCGATTCTTCATCTGCCCAAAAATATCTCAAAGTGGGTTCACCTAATTCCACCGGGATTAGGGCTTCAGCACCGTACATAAGGAAAAAAGGAGTCTCTCCTGTACTCGATTTGGTCGTTGTTCGGTAGGCCCATAAAACATCGGGCAATTCTTCGGGCCATTTGCCTTTTGCCGCTTTCAATGTTTTCTTGAGGTTTTGAATAATCACTTTGTTTGTTGACTCCGCTTGACCGTTTGCGCTCGGATGATTAGGGGAAGACGCGATCCTCTTTATCTTCAAATCTTTAGGGAACTTTGTAACTTTTGCACCAATAAGTTGTGGTCCATTGTCGCATGCTATTTC
Organism: Nicotiana otophora; assembly: GCA_000715115.1. Lineage (NCBI taxonomy): Eukaryota > Viridiplantae > Streptophyta > Magnoliopsida > Solanales > Solanaceae > Nicotiana > Nicotiana otophora. Next base: position 125,203 of record AWOL01S0005219.1, read on the forward strand.
TTTTGGTATTCTGAATCTGCAAATTATATTTTCCCATAGAAAATCGACCACTTCGCGTTCTCCGATCTTCTGATAAGGACCTGCCTCCCCCCATTTAAAAAAATAGTCAGTCAAAATTAAAAGAAACCTTACCTTTTCGGGAGCCGGTGGCAGCGGTCCAACGATGTCCATCTCCCATTTCATGAACGACCATAGGGATAGAATTGAAAGTAAGGGTTTCGCTGGTTGGTGTACTAGTGGTGCGTTGCGTTGGCACTTATCGCATTTTCGTACGAAGGCTTTGGCATCTTGTTCTATGCGGGGCCAATAATATCCTGCTCGTACCAACTTCAGCACCAAAGAATCTGCGCCCGAGTGATTGCCGCATATACCTTCATGGACTTCTCTTATGACATAATTAGCTTCTGACGCTCCTAAGCATCATGCCAGCTGGCCTTAGAAAGATTTTCTATACAATTGTCCTCTCTTGAAGCTATAAAGTGTAGCTCTGGCGCGTAACGCTCGTGATGCTTTGGGGTCTTCGGTCAACTTTTCGTGCTTGAGATAGTTGATTATTTCATATCTCTAGTCGCAGACCAGACTAGTCGAATTTACCTCATAATAACCATTCGTATCCAGAACTGAGCTCATCAGTTGTACTACCGTCCCGGATTCTGATTCCTTTATTTCCGTCGATGATCCTAAGTTTGCTAATGCATCCACTTCTGTGTTATCCTCCCTCGGGATGTGAGTAATTTACCATTCCCGGAATCGTGCCACAAGAGCCTGGACCTTTACCATATATTATTGCATACATTCTTATTTAGTATAAAAGATCTCATAGACCTGATTTACCACCAGCTGCGAGTCACATATAATTTTGATAACCTCAGAATCGAGTCCCCGGGCCAATTCGAGCACTGCAATCAAAGCTTCATACTCTGCTTCATTGTTAGTTAAAAGGATCGTTCTGATGGCTTGCCTTAGGGTTTCCCCTAAAGGCGTGATTAAGACTATTCCGAGTCCAGACCCCTTTACGTTGGAAGCTCCATCCGTAAATAAGGTCCAGACCCCCGATGTTGATTCCGACACCATTACTGCCTTCTTGGTTGCCAAAGGCAGTAGTCCCAGACTAAAATCGGCCACGAAGTCAGTCAAGACTTGCGATTTAATTATAGTCCTTGGTTTATATTCTATGTCGAACTCACTCATTTCGACGGCTCATTTGGCCAATCTGCCCGAGAGCTCGGGTTTATGGAGGATGTTCTGCAAAGGGAAAGTAGTCACCACAGCTATTGGGTGACATTGGAAGTAGGGCCTCAACTTCCGAGCAACGACTACGAGAGCTAAGGCCAGTTTTTTCAAATGTGGGTAGCGAGTTTCTGCTCCCGTTGAAATTTTGCCAACATAATAGAGGGGAAATTGCGTACCTTCGTCCTCCCAGACTAAAACCGCACTTACCGCAACTTCTGAAATCGTGAGGTAGACTAGCAATGTTTCACCTTCTTTTGGTTTTGAGAGCAATGGAGGGCTCGATAAGTACTTCTTCAGATCCCTCAGAGCCTACTGGCACTTTGGTGTCCATTCAAAATTATTCTTCTTTTCGAGCAGTGTAAAGAAGCGATGACATTTGTTTGATGACCGATAAATGAATCTGCTCAAAGCTGCTAATCTTTTTGTGAGCCTTTGGACTTCCTTTATGTTCAACAATTGATCCGGGATATCCTCTATGGCCTTGATTTTGTCGGGGTTTACATCAATTCCCCTTTGTGAGACCAGAACGGGATTAAGCTTCATGTTGTGCTTCCTCAGGATGTCGAATGTTTCTTGCAAATGCTTAAGATGGTCACCTGCATTCAAAGACTTAATGAGCATATCGTCTAAACTTCCATAGTCTTTCCTATTTGCTTTTCGAACATCTTATTTACGAGCCATTGATAAGTGGCTCCGGCATTTTTCAACCCGAAGGGCATTACGTTGTAACAATATGTACCGAAATTTGTTATAAACGAAGTTTTTTCCTGATCTTCTGGGTTCATCTTGATTTGGTTTTACCTGAAATAAGCATAGATAAAACTCATCAACTCGTGCCCGGTCATGGCATCAATCATTTGATCGATATTTGGAAGTGGGAACGAGTCTTTTGGACACGCCTTATTAAGGTCTTTATAGTCTACACACATGCTAAATTTATTGTTTTTCTTAGGAACTACTACTACATTGGCTAGCCATTCCGGATATCTTACCTCTCGTACCGAACCGATTTTAAGCAAGCGGGTTACCTCTTCTTTGACGAATTTATTCTTGGCCTCGGCAATAGGGCATTTCTTCTATCTTACTAGAGGTACGTTGGGATCCAAACTCAGCTTGTGCACAGCTATTTCTATCGGGATACATATCATATCCTCGTGCGATCATGCAAAACAATCAGCATTAAATTTAAGGAATTCAATAAAACCAAACCTAAGCTCCGGGTGCAGTCCTGTCCCCAGATGGAATTTTCTTTCCAGGAATTCCTCGAACAATGAAACTTGCTCCAGTTCCTCCACCGTGGACTTCATTGTGTCCGACTCTTCTAGAATTTGGAAATATCTTGGCACCTGATATTGTTCTGACGGCTCTGCCTTCGGGCTAACTTCTTCTAGCTCGGGAATAGGTGCCGGTTCTTGTAATTTCTATACCGTTCATTCCTTCCCTTTGCTACTGGAAACTGAGATTGCATTCATCTCCCTTGCTGCCGGCTGATCACCTCTTATCTGCTTGATTCCTTCGGGCGTTGGAAACTTCAGCAATTGGTGATATGTTGAGGGAACAGCTTTCATATAGTGTAACCATGGCCTTCCCAGGATGATGTTGTATCCCATGTCACCATCTACCATTTCAAAGAGAGTTGTTTTCATTACTCCTTTAGCGTTCGTGAGCAGCAAAATCTCTCACCGGGTCGTCATGCTCGCAAGGTTGAATCCGGCGAGGAGCTTTGTTGCTGGAATAATGCTTCCGGTGAGTTTAGCTTGCTCCAATACTCTCCATTGTATGATATTAGCCAAACTTCCTAGATCCATTAGAACACGTTTAATCTTAAAATCTAGAACATTTAAAGAAATTACCAGTGTGTCATTATGTGGTAACAGCAATCCGTCTACGTCCTCCTCCGTAAAAGTGATATCATCTTCCTGGAGTCTTTTACTATGAGTTATTGATACTTTCTTCTTCTTTGTTGCCGAAAAGGTGACCCCGTTAATCTCATCCCCCCCCCCCCCAAAAAAAANGGCATGGGTGTTCTTCTTCTGCTTTCGAAGGTTCTGTGTTATCTCTGTTACGACCATAATTGTTCTTAGCTCGGTCACTCAAGAATTCTATGAGATGACCATTCTTCAATAGTGTAGCCACTTCTTCCCAGAGGTGCCGACAGTCCCCTGTCCGGTGACCGTTCGTCCTATGGTACTCGCACCATAAGTTGGGATCTCTCTGGCTGGAATCAGATCTCATAGGCCTCAGGAATCGTGCATCTTTAATGTTTCTCATGGCTGACACCAACTCCACTATACTGACGTTGAAGTTATATTCCGATAACTTGGGGTAAGAAGGATCCCGAGACCCCGACATGTCCTTATCCTGGAGTGATCTGTCGTTTTGGCCATGATCGGTCCCTCTGTCAACAATGAATTTGTTTGCTGCCCGAAAGTTTCTGCCACGGCCTTTGGTCTGCTCGTAGGGCAAACATCGGCCCCTCGAAGTCCATTTCTTCGCGTCGTAGTCATCCTTTGATTTTTCTCTACTCCTCTCCCGTCCTTTGGCCGATGATGTGGAACTGACCTGGTCATCTTCGATCCTTATCTTTGACTCGTAACGGTTGTGGACATCTGCCCAAGTTGTCGCTTGGAACTCAAGAAGGCTCTCCTTCAACTTCCAGGAAGCGTCCGCGCTTCTCTGATTCAATCCTTTGATGAATACTTCAGTTGCCCATTCATCCAGGACAGTCGGGAGCAACATTCTCTCTTTCTGGAATCGGGTAACAAACTCTTGTAGTAATTCAGATTCTCCCTGTGCAATCTTGAATATGTCGGCCTTCCGGGATTGTACTTTTCTGGCACTGGCATGAGCCTTGATGAAAGAATTTGCGAGCATCTCAAAGGAATCTATAGAATGCTCGGGTAACAATGAATACCACGTTAGGTCTCCCCTCGTGAGAGTTTCTCCAAATTTCTTTAGAAACACAGATCAATTTCGTGAGGAGCTAAATCATTTCCTTCTACCGCCGTTGTGTGGGTGGTAATATGCTCCTGTGGGTCGGAAGTCTCGTCATACTTCGGCACTTCAGGAATTTTGAACCGCTTCGAAATTAGTTCTGGTGCCGCGCTCGGCTTGTACGACACTTCGAGTCCGGGCATTTCAATATTAGTAGTGCGCCCGGGATTTGGTCCATGCGGGCGCTTACTTCCCTCATAGACCGTAAAAGTTTATTGTGGAACGGGTCGTTCTTGTTGTTGAGACCGAATCTATTCCCGCCGGAGCCAACTTCGCCCCTAGGAGTGTTGTTGTCGACTCTCTGCGTGGTTTGGTTTGCGGGAATACCGGGAGGAATTGAATCTCGTCTATTTGCATTATTTGAAGCCCCTGATATCTCTTATTTCAGTTCTACCATAACCTGATCTTGCCGCGTGAGATGGCCTAGAATTATTGCATGTTGTTCTCGCAGGACCCTCACCGCATTCATGACATGCTCCTCGTCAGCATCATCGGGAGTTGTCTCTAGAACCTGTCGAGGGTTCTGCCTGCCATGCACCGGTATGGCGTCATTTCCCTTGTTGCGGGTGTCACTGATTGAATCCTCGAAATGAGGTTGATCCTCTCAAATTTCAGGGTTGTGCGCGTTGTTAACAGTGTTATCTGCCATTTTTTATGATTTGTTTCTAAGATAAAATAATCAAATCGCGTTAGTAAAAAAAGGCAAGGATCAATTTAAATGCACGACTGTCTAGGCCCCATGGTGGACGCCAAACTGTTTACTCATAAAATGGTACAGTTGAATTTATACGTGATTTCTAGATAAGTGAACTAATTTGATCCTGAAATAATGCAATAATTGAAGAAATATACAATACTTAGCCTTGAAATATAGATGAAACAGCGTAAACGGTAGTTCCGGGAATAGGATTTCCGGGCACAGTAATGATGGGATCAAAAAGCAAGAAAGTAAGATTGTATTAAGTTTTGTATAGAATGTAATATTAGTTTTGCCAGAGAATTCATGTCCCTTACAATGATAACTGAGCTCACTATTTATAACTTTGTCTAGAGAAGGAGGTCCTAGGATCGTGTCCTCCTTTAATGTCAATTATGAGGGTCATTGATGAAGACGTAACGGTGAACATAAATGTCAAATTCTCTATAACGGGTCGTCACTCTTAATGCTGTAGAATAGCCCCTATTAAATGATATCGGGCGCAGAGCATTTAACACACCTTTATGAACGTTATCCTTTCCGGTGACAAGCGAAATGGCTGCGTTCGGTCTTCGGCCATCCCCGTCTTGGGTTTCACGTGTCCTCTCTTTAGATGACCACGTGTCATATCATATTTCACCCTATACACTTATGTGTATGTATATCAATAAAAATCTTGTGTGAATACACACTATTATATAACAGTCGAAACCCATATTGGTGATTGCTTGGGATTTTTAGACGATATGAATTTTAGAAAAGAATAAGCGTAAAATTAGGAATTGAATATACAGCGGAAAAAGGCTTAGACTACCACTATCAATTGCGGGTCCATCTATTCGTCCAAAAAAATACATGACATTAATTCTATTAATAAAACTACCCTCATGTCTAACGGCAGAACCAGTGGGCCTTCAATTTAATGACATGACATTGTTTTACTAGGTCATGTGGCAATCTCAGATTGAAACAAAAATGGATCCTATTTCGACCTACTTACCTGCTCTCGCCTAATTATAATTAATATAATTTATGACCCATGTAACAAAAACCTTGGATCAGATCCAGTAAGTGGGTCGAAATAAGATCCAACTTTTGTTTCAGTCCGAGATTACTATATGACCCATTAAAAAAATGTTACTTCATTAAATTGAAGGCCCACAGTTTTTGTCATTAGATATGAGGGCAATTTTATGAATAAAATTAATATCATGTGCTCTTTTGGACGGATAGATGGACAGAGGGTATCTGTGTACCATTTAGCAAATCATAGCGGTAGTTTAACCATTTTCCTGAATATACAGATTCTCCTATATTTTACTTGGCTTGGCTATTTTATAATTGACTGGCTATAGAATGCAAATTCTTTTGGGCTTCTTTTGCCAAATGTAACGTAAGGTAAAAAAATTGTCAATTTTTATATATGTTGTTACCCGGTGTAAGATTTTCTATTAGTTATCACGACTGAATACTGAAAACCGAACTGACACTAACTGAACTTTCTCCACCAAGCGAATCTACTCAATGTTCTCAACATATAGATAGAGCGGAGCTAGTAGACAACTTATGGGTTCGACTACACTTAGCAGATTTGTCCTAAATTTTATATTTATTTCATGAAATTTACTAAATATGTGCAAATTCTAAATTTAGAATCATGTTATTTATTAGTACTTAAAGTGATCATTGTAAAACTTTATTTTTCCGAAAAGCGGATAGAGTTGAATTTATACGTAGTTATAAGGATATGTGGTATAGCTTAATACAAATCGTAAGGATAAATAGAAATATCAAATATGGATTGCAAAGAATGCAAAGTAAACAAGGTTGTAAAGAAGATGATTTTTAGGATTAAACAAGTTGAATCAATTTATGAAGCTCAAAATAATAACTCTTCAATATAGGAGAATATGGTGCTTGACTTACAATGTGAGCCAAAAAACTTGGTCCTTACAGAATTAATAACCATCCCCTTTATAGTAGAGGAATCTTACTTTAGATATAATTAAACATACATAGTGGGAGATCCATGATAAATCAGTTTTTCCATAATTTCTGTCAGGATTCTCTCCTCTAGTGAGATTGCAACGGCTCTTGTCTATGAGCTCGATATTGACTCGAGTTTTCGGTCTTGACTCGAGCTCTCAATCTTGACTTGAGCTCGATTCTGACTCGGATCCTTGAATTGATTCGGGGTCAGTGTTGGTCGGTCTCTGAATCATAAGCTCGATAACTTTACTTTGCATCATAGTTCGACTTGGATTCGAGCTTGATAATGATATCGAGCTCGACATTGATCGGTCCCTCGGGCTCGAAGCTTGTTTGTACCATCTTCGGAACCCATCTCGAAGTCCTACTTCGATCTATTATGTTTTGACCTCGATCAATCGTAGGAAGGCCGAAATCTATTTCGACCGTATACAGATAGTCCCCTCGTTTCTCGGAAAGGATGTGATGAGAAACGATATGATTTTTCAATGGCTCGATCGAATTATAAGCTGACATTTACATTGGGCTCGACCATGATGCACATGATTGTTGTCCCGTCGATTTAGTCTTTCAAGGCATTTAATGCATGTCAAACGGTGGTCGGCCACCGCTGATACTTAACCGCCATTGCTTTAGCCTATAAATTGTCCTTCCTTTTATCATTTACCACTTTTACATCTTCAATCTTCTAAATTTCCCAAGTTCTTTTTCGTATTCTCTGAGTTTATTCGCAAATCTTGATTTCTCTTTGCAAAATTCTTCTTCTAAACCACCAAATCTTCAACACCTTCTTTAAATCCAAAATGGTGAAGACATCAAAAATCGTCCCCCAAAAATAAAGAGCTTCTTCTTCCCAATCTGCTGCCAACAAAATACCGGTGGATCCACGTCTTGAGGAGTGCGTTCCGGCGGCGTGTGTTCTTACCTTTGATTTCAAACTCGATAAAGGTTCATCGGTTCCTAGCCGATGTGAGCCCGTATCGAGATATATTTGTTCGATAACCCGGGAGCATCTCGAGTGGATAAAAAAAGATTATAACTGGGAGAACAAAGAAGTGGTAGTGTCGTCTCTCGAAGAGGATGTTACTACTCACGTGAGAGGGTTGTTAAGCGTATACACTTACCCTTTCACATTAGGTCCCCTCGACCCCGTTATCATAGATTTTTGTCGTAAATACCTAATAACCCTAGGCAAAATATATCCTTCCTTTTGGCGGATCGTTATTTTGATGCGATATTTTGTGAGTAAAATCGAGGGGATGCCTTTCACCCTTGATCATCTTGTCCGATTATACCATCCTAGCCTTTTTCATGGAGGGTTAATAAAACTCCAACGTCGAGCTACCAAAGCTCTGTTCTCGAGTATAGACGAGGATAAGGATCGAGGCTGGATGGACAGATTCATTCGAGTAAGGACGTCGGACCTGATTCCGACCGAAAAGATGCCTTTTCTCGAGGAGTGTAACATGAAGTGTAAGTGTAATTCTATTGTTATCTCCTACTATTTTATCCTTTCATTTCCTTTCTCACCAATATTCCCTTTTTGTGATGTAGCGGTTCCCTGGATGCCTAACGCAGTGCCCGATCTCAAGAACTGGGTACGTGATCTGGTTTCGACCTTCTCCTACGCCGAGCGCTCATGGCGTGACTTGTCAAAGGGCCGATGGGAGGCCAAAATTCATGGTAAGCACCTTTCTCGTATCTTTTGGTAATTTGAATAAGATGCTTTTCACACACTTTAATAATATTTTCCGTATGTAGGTGTGGGAAAAGATGTGGTTTTGAGGCCCTCATCCGTCGAGGAAGAGGCTTTGGCCTCTGTCCCAAAGCCGGTGAAAGATAATAAGAGGAAAAGAGCTCTCATCCAAGAAGATCAAAGAAGAAGAAGAAGAAGAAGAAGAATAGAACGATGGCTCTGCACTGGAGGCCCGAATGAAGAAGACCACTAACGTTCCACAGGCAGCTGGATCGATGGTGGTTCATAAGGCTCCACCTCGAATTGAGGATATATCGGATAAAGATTCGGGTAGAGTCCCCGAGTTTTTGGATATCGAAGATGCTTCCCATCGAAGCCAACAGATGGGGGATATGTCTGAAGGGGCTCTCCTCGAATCTCTTCGAACCGAAGATAATGCTCCAAGTGATTCACTTGGGGCAGTACCAACCGAAAACTCGCCCACCTTCCCTGCTTTTTCTGCAGGGGCGATTCGGGAAGCCCAAGCTTTGGGGGCCCTCGAATTAGACAGGCCTCATGATGGAGACGATCCTTTTCGTGACCTGTTTATTGGTGTTGAGGATGCTACCAGCACAAGTGACGCATCAGATCTTTTACACGGGGTGCAGCAGGCTTTGAATCAGGTAAGCCTTAAATTATATGACATTACTTTTAAGTTTGCTTTTATTTTCTAACTTCGTTTCTTCTTTCTTTGTAGGCCGCGGCAGTTCATCGAGAATTATGTTCTCGGTCCCGAACCGAGCTGCATCGATACGAGGCCGAGCTTCAACGGGTTACGGAGGAGACGAACTCCCTAAAACTCCTCTTAGGCCAAACAGGAGAGGAAATAAAAGACCTCCAAGCTGAGTTGGCCAAGGCTCACCAAGATCAGATTGATCTGTCTGAGCAGGTAATAATACTTTTAAATGCCTATGGGCTCGATACCGGAATGATGGCTAATTTGTTGGTCTCATAGTTGCAGCAGAAAATTGAGATGATCGGAAAACTTCATGAAGAAGTTGATGTGATAAAAGTGGAGTCTTTGAAATGGAAAGAAGGAATAGACCGCTTTGCTGCAGAGAAAGAAACTTCTCGAGCCCAATTGTCATCGGACGAAAACCAGCTTCAAAAAATGAAGGAGAAAGGCTCGATCCAAGCAAGAAGAATAGAGGAGCTCGAGGATCGGTTGGCCTCTGAACTTGCCTAGGCCGAATCTGATGCTGAAAAGACAAAGGCCGATGCGGATGCACTCGTGGCCATCTATCGGGCCGATGCTGAAGCTGCTCAGGTCCAAGCAAGAGAGACAGCCGAGATCACCGATACTCGAGCACATTGGGTCATTGAACTTGCTAAGTGCCGATCTCGGAGGGAGACCCTCGAGGAGATCCACGCTCGAGGTTTCGATCTCGCCGAAGAGATTAAAAGGGCCAAAGAACTCGAAGTTGATGATGAAGCCTTGGTTTCAGATGACGATGATGATGATAATGATGATGATGATGATGGGAGTAAGAGCGGGTCTGAGAATGGGGGGGAGCCCGATAGAGAAGAGACCGCTCCTGGGGATAACCAGGAAGCTTAGTCCTTAATTTCTATGTTGTAATCAATCATGTAAACAATCTTGTATATATAAAAATATCCCTTTTTGCCGACTTGATTCTGTTCTGTTTCCTGTCCTGTGAAGATTTTATTCATGCCTTATTATTTTCATAAGGATTTAGGCAACTTGATCAAATTTGGACTTCTTAGCCTTTATAACCGAGTGAGCGCTTACTCAAACTTGAAATAGGGTAGCTCATAGGCTTAGTAGTCAATTGAATGATTCAAAATCGAAGTAATGTAGCCCGTAGGCGTAATGGTCGAGTGAGTGTTTGCTCAAACTCGAAATAAAAGTAGCCTGTAGGCTTAGTAGTTTAGTGAATGATTCGAACTCGAAGTAATGTAGCCCGTAGACATAATGGTCGAGTGAGTGCTTGTTCGAACTCGAAATAAAAGTAGCCCGTAGGCTTAGTAGTCGAGTGAATGATTAGAACTCGAAGTAATGTAGCCCATAGGCATAATGGTCGAGTGAGTGCTTGCTCGAACTCGAAATAAACGTAGCCCATAGGATTAGTAGTCGAGTGAATGATTCGAACTAGAAATAATGTAGCCCGTAGGCGTAATGGTCGAGTGAGTGCTTGCTCGAAGTCGAAATAAAAGTACCTGTAGGCTTAGTAGTTGAGTGAATGCTTCAAACTCAAAGTAATGTAGCCCGTAGGCGTAATGGTCGAGTGAGTGCTTGCTCGAACTCGAAATAAAAGTATCCTGTAGGCTTAGTAGTCGAGTGAATGCTTCGAACTCGAAGTAATGTAGCCCGTAGGCGTAATGGTCGAGTGAGTGCTTGCTCGAACTCGAAATAAAAGTATCCTGTAGGCTTAGTAGTCGAGTGAATGCTTCGAACTCGAAGTAATGTAGCCCGTAGGCGTAATGGTCGAGTGAGTCCTTGCTCAAACTCGAAATTAAAGTAGCTCGTAGGCTTAGTAGTCGAGTGAATGATTCAAACTCGAAGTAATGTAGCCCGTAAGCGTAATGATCGAGTGAGTGCTTACTCGAACTCGAAATAAAAGTAGCTCGTAGGCTTAGTAGTCGAGTGAATGCTTCGAACTCGAAGTAATGTAGCCCGTAGGCATAATGGTCGAGTGAGCGCTTGCTCGAACTCAATCATGTTTGAATAATAAATCTCGAAATAAAGGAAATTTTTCTTGGATATAAGATATCATTAATGAAGAGAACTTTATTTGCAAGTCATTATACATGTGTTCATGTTTTGCGTCAGGGCTCGGGCCAACTACCTGAGCATGGTTCGTTTTGACCATTTGGCTCTTACAACTTTTCCTTTTGGAACCCTATTGTTACGAAATAATTTCTTGCATCAGAACTTGATATATTTGAGGGCTAATGCCCCCCCAGCATTCGAGGTCGATTGTAAAGAGGCCTCGGATACTGTCGAATTATTTCTAAGTTTAGCAGGATCATTGATTGCCTCATTAAAAACCTTGCCAAAAAACCATTTAGGGTAAAATCGGTCTAAGGGAAAAAGAGTGCAACGCGTGCTTTCAGACCTAGGGCTTCGTATTGAAGGATCCATCCCAGCTCCTGATTGGACTCCTGCAGGGGTTAGTTTCAAAATGTAAATGAATATGGGAAGGTCGTACCGTAGCAGTAGTATCGTTTTAGGTGCGACACATTCCAGTTGCTTGATAGTTGTTTGCCATTTATAATGCCGAGCTTGTATGATCCTTTTCCGACATTTTCGAGAACCTGATACGGTCCTTCCCAGTTCGGTCCTAGTTTTCCTTCGTTTGGATTTCGGGTACTGAGGGTGACTTTCCTTAGCACTAAGTCCCCGAGTTTAAAATGGCAAAGCTTGGTTCTTCGATTATAGTATCTTTCGATTCGCTTCTTTTGGGCGGCCAAT
>AWOL01S0005219.1:137514-175716 GCA_000715115.1 Nicotiana otophora
TTTTCGAGAACCTGATACGGTCCTTCCCAGTTCGGTCCTAGTTTTCCTTCGTTTGGATTTCGGGTACTGAGGGTGACTTTCCTTAGCACTAAGTCCCCGAGTTTAAAATGGCAAAGCTTGGTTCTTCGATTATAGTATCTTTCGATTCGCTGCTTTTGGACGGCCAATTGGACGAGAGCAGCTTCTCGTTTTTCATCCGATAATTCGAGGCTAGTGTTCATAGCCTCTTTATTTGACTCTTCTGTTATATACCGAAACTCGGCACTGGGTTCCCCGACTTCGACTGGAATCAAGGCTTCGGAGCCATATACTAAGAAGAATGGGGTCGCCCACGTACTAGATTTTGATGTTGTTCGATATGCCCAAAGAACTTCGGGTAGGATTTCTCTCCATTTTCCCTTAGCATCGTTCCGCCTCTTCTTTAGGTTTTGAATGATAGTTTTGTTTGTTGATTCGGTATGCCCGTTCCCACTGGGGTGATACGGTGTTGATAATATCCTCTTTATTTTGTGGTCTTCAAGGAATTTCATCACTTTGCTGGCAACAATCTATTTTCCATTGTCACACACTATTTCGGCGGGTATCCCGAATCGACATACGATATGATCCCAGATAAAGTCTATAACCTCTTTCTCTCTTACTTTCACGAAAGCCTGTGCTTCAACCCATTTAGAGAAATAGTCAGTCATAAATAAAATGAATTTAGCTTTACCTGGGGTTGATGGCAGAGGGCCGACAATATCCATTCTCCATTTCATGAATGGCCATGGGGATATGACTGAGTGAAGTTGCTCTCCGGGCTGATGGATCATCGGTGCAAACATTTGACATTTGTCACATTTTCGAACAAACTCCTTTGCATCGTTGCCCATATCGATCTAATAATACCCTGCCCTGATTATTTTTCGGACTAATGAATCGGCACCAGACTGGTTCCCACAAGTGGCCTCGTGCACCTCACGTAGGATGTAATCGGTGTCGCCTGGACCCAAATATACTGCCAATGGTCCATTGAATGTCCTTCGATATAGCGTTCCATCTGCAGTTAATGTGAATCGAGCAGTTTTGGTCCGTAGGGACCTCAAAGTTTTAGGGTCTGGTGGGAGCTTTTTATTCTTTAAGTGTTCAATATATTTATTCCTCCAATCCCAGGTTAAGCTCGTAGAATTTATCTCGACGTGACCTTCTTCGATCACGAATCTCGAGAGTTGAACGACAGTCCCCGAGCTTATCTTGCCTTTCTCGACCGATGATCCCAAATTTTCAAGTGCATCAGCCTCACTGTTTTGCTCTCGTAGAATATGATGTAAAGTCCATTCTTTGAAATGGTGCAAAGTGACCTGCAGTTTATCCAAATACCTTTGCATTCTACCTTCTCGAACTTCGAAGGTTCTGTTTACTTGATTTATCACCAGCAAAGAGTCACACTTGGCTTCGATGACTTCTGCTCCCAAGCTTTTAGCTAGCTCGAGATCTGCAATCATGGCCTCATACTCGGCCTCGTTGTTAGTCAACTTAGTAGTTTTGATAGATTGCCTAATAGTGTTACCCGTGGGTGGCTTTAAAACGATGCCTAGCCCGGACCCCTTTACGTTCGAAGCCCCGTCTGTAAAAAGGGTCCATACCCCCGATGACATACCCGATTTCAATAAGAGTTCTTTTTCGACTTCGGGTACGAGGGTCAGCATAAAATCGGTCACGAAGTCCGCTAATATTTGAGACTTGATGGTCGTATGGGGTTGATATTCGATATCGTACCCACTGAGTTCGACTGCCCATTTGGCCAATCGGCCTGACAGTTCGGGTTTGTGCAAAATATTACGGAGCGGGTAAGTGGTTAATACGCATATAGGGTGACATTGAAAGTACGGTTTTAACTTTCTAGAGGCGTTTATCAGTGCAAGTGCCAATTTTTCTACGTGCGGATATCTAGTTTCTGCTTCTCCTAAGGTTCGACTTATATAATAAACGGGAAATTGCGTACCTTGTTCTTCTCGTACTAGGATACCGCTTATCGCGATTTCTGATACTGCCAGGTACAAGTAAAGTTTTTCATCTGTTTTTGGAGTATGAAGCAGTGGTGGGTTCGATAGATATCGTTTTAATTCCTCTAATGCATGTTGGCATTCCGGGGTCCAAGTGAAATCATTCTTCTTTTTGAGTGGAGAGAAAAATTTGTGACTTCGATCTGACGACCTCGAAATGAATCGATCTAAGGCTGCAATCCGTCCCGTTAGCCTCTGTACGGCTTTCACGCTGTCCACGATGGTGATGTCTTCGATGGCCTTGATTTTATCGGGGTTAATCACAATCCCCCGATTTGACACCATGAAGCCGAGGAATTTGCCCGAACCAACCCCGAAAGCACATTTCTCGGGGTTGAGCTTCATGTTGTATTTCTTTAAAATCTCGAACATTTCCTGCAAATAGGTCAAATGGTCCTCTGCGTGCAGGGACTTAACTAGCATGTCATCAATATAAACTTCCATTGATTTACCTATTTGTACCTCGAATATTTTATTTACTAGGTGTTGGTAAGTAGCTCCCCCATTTTTTAGCCCGAAGGGCATCACATTATAATAATATGTTCCATACTTGGTGACAAATGAAGTCTTTTCCTGGTCTTCCGGGTTCATTTGGATTTGATTATACCCGGAATAGGCATCGAGAAAAGTAAGGATCTCGTGGCCGGCCATGGCATCGATCATGCGATCGATGTTGGGTAGCGAAAAGGAATCTTTGGGGCATACTTTGTTCAAATCCTTATAATCTACACATATTTTAAGTTTGTTCCCTTTTTTAGGCACTACAACTACATTGGCTAACCATTCAGGATATTTCACCTCCTGAATGGACCATATTTTGAGGAGTTTGGTTACCTCATCCTTTATGAACGCGTGCTTTACCTCGGACTGGGGTCTTCTCTTTTGATTTACCGGTCTGAACCTAGGGTCCAAGCTCAGCCGATGTGTTGTTATATCCGGTGAGATTCCTATTATATCTAAATGGGACCAAGCAAAACAATCTGTGGTATCGATAAGAAATTGAATAAGTCAGTTCCTGAGTTCGGGGGTTAATCCCGTTCCCAAGTATACCTTCTGTTTGGCAAACGCTCGATTAATATGACTTGCTCCAATTCTTCGATCGTTGATTGGGTGGCATCGGAATTATCGGGAAGCGCGAAGGATCGAGGAATCCCATGATCATCATCTTCATCGATCTTCTGATTTTTTGGTTGGGTTAAAGCTGGTATCTGTGATTGCTATTTGGCATCTTGTTCCCCTATTGAGCTCGATCCTTTTATTGGCGAAGGCGAGGATATCGGATTCGCTTCCTCGACGACAAACATTTCTCTTGCTGCTGATTACTCTCCGTACACTGTTATGACTCCCCTCGATGTTGGGAATTTAAGAACCTGGTGTAGGGTCAAGGGTACAGCTCTCATGTTGTGGATCCATGGCCTTCCAAAAAAGGGCATTGTACCTCATGTCGCCTTCGATTACGTGGAACTTCATTTCCTGGATGGTCCCGGCCACATTTATCAGTAGAATTATCTCGCCTTTGGTGGTTTCATATACAATATTGAATCTGTTTAGGACTAGGGCCGCGGGTATGATCTGGTCCTGTAGACCGAGTTGCTATATGACCTTCAACCTAATGATGTTGGCCGAGCTCCCTGGATCAATTAACACACTTTTAGTTTTAGTTTTATTCATAAGTACGGATATTACCAGTGCATCGTTATGAGGTTGTACGACTCCTTCTGCATCTTCATCATTGAAAGACAAAGTTCCTATGGGTGCGTAATCCTGAGTTCATGATTGCTTTTCTCTTACAATCGATGTCTTAGTGCGTTTAAGCACCGACCCTTGAGGGGTATCGACACCGTCGATGATTATGTGAATGATGTGCTATGGTTCATCTTGTTCGTTCTGCTTACCGAAATTCCTATTTTTCAAATGGTTCTTCGCCCTGTCGCTTAAAAATTCTCGAAGGTGGCCTTTATTGAATAACCGGGCCACATTCTCTCTTAGTTGCCTGCAATCTTCCGTTCTGTGGCCATGGGTGCCATGATATTCGCACATTTGATTGGGATTTCTCTGGGCAGGATCGTTCTGCATGGGTCGAGGCCATTTTGTGTCATTGATGCGTCCGATAGCCGACACAATGGCGGATGCATCAATGCTGAAGTTATACTCCGATAATCGAGGCGCTTCCTTAGATCCGGTAGGCCTGTCGAACCCACTTCTGTTCATTGGTCCCCGAGACCCTTGACCTCGATCACTTCTTTTGTTGATTTGTCCGGGGTTACGCCTCAATTCATTGATTCTGTGGTTTTCGTTATACGATCGATATCGATCCTTGATCGGATCTTGTTCTCGATTGATATCCCTTCGAGCTGCGGGTTTAGCCCCCAACTGATCGTCTTCGACTCTAATTTTTGACTGGTACCGATTGTGCATGTCGGCCCAAGTGATAGCTGGGTACTCGATCAGGTTATGCTTTAGTCATCGTGATGCCGTCGAACTTCGTTCGTTCAAAACTTGAGTGAAAGCTTGAATAGCCCAATCATCTGCGACTGGTGGCAGGTCCATTCATTCCATTTAAAAACGAGATATGAACTCCCTTAGCATCTCGTTATCCTTTGTCTTACCTTGAAAAGGTCTGATTTCCTCGTTGCGACCTTTATGGCCCCGGCGTGTGCCTTTACGAAAGAATCTGCTAACATGGCAAATGAGTCGATCAAATTCGGTGGTAGGTTGTGATACCAAATCATTGCTCCCTTCGAGAGGGTCTCTCCAAACTTTTTCAGCAATGCAGATTCGATTTCATCGTCCTCCAAATCATTACCCTTGATGGCGCACGTGTAAAAGGTGACGTGTTCGTTGGAATCAGTCGTTCCGTTATATTTGGGAATTTCGGGCATACAGAATTTTTTGGAGATTGGTTTTGGGGCCGGGCTCGAGGGAAAAGGCTTTTGCATGAATTTTTTGGAATCCAACCCTTTTATCATTAGTGGAGCCCCCAGGATCTGGTCGACCCTGGAATTATATATTTTTACTTTTTTGTCGTTGTCTTCGACCCGCTTTATGAGTTCCTCGAGTATTTTAGCGATTTCGGGAGTAGTCCCCGATTCTTGCTCATTTGACCTCACTATGGCTGGCTCCGTTCTGTGGGTAATTTTTCGGGGTGGACTGGGCTCCGGCCTATTTGGTAGCTGGGTTTGGCTCTACAACTGAGTTATCGCTACCTGTTGGGCTTGTAACATTTCAAAAATCATGCGCAAGCTGACGCTGTTTTCCTCAATGTTGTGGGTGTTTCGAACTGTAGACCGAGTGCCACCATAAATGCTATTTTCGGGTTCAGAATGTATGTTCGCCTCAATGACCACATGTGAATTGATATCTATCGGCACTCCGATCCGAGCTCCAACGACGTTGACAAGTGGTCTTTCGGTACTGGGTGTCAAGTTATTGTTCTCATCTTGAAGACCAGCTTCGTTGTCGATAGGTAAGGCCATTTGATTGGTAGTTAGTCGTTGCTAATCCGAAATCAGAGATACTTTCGGAAACAAGCGCAAAACGGTGTGTTTTTGTAGATTCGTATCAAATAACCACTATTATCCTTAGCCTCACGGTGGGCGCCAAACTGTTTACCCTAAAAACGGATAGAGTTAAATTTATACGTAGTTCTAAGGATATGTGGTATAGCTTAATACAAATCGTAAGGATAAATAGAAATATCAAATATGGATTGCAAAGAATGTAGAGTAAACAAGGTTGTAAAGAAGATGATTTTTAGGATTAAACAAGTTGAATCAATTTATGAAGCTCAAAAGAATAACTCTTTAATATATGAGAATATGGTGCTTGACTTACAATGTGAGCCAAAAAACTTAGTCCTTACAGAAATAATAACCATTCCCTTTATAGTAGAGGGATCTTATTTAGATATAATTAAAAATACATAGTGGGAGACCCATGATAAATCAGTTTTTCCATAATTCCTGCCAGGATTCTCTCCTCTAGTGGGATTGCAACGGCTCTTGTCTATGAGCTCGATATTCGCTCGAGTTTTCGGTCTTGACTTGAGCTCGATTCTGACTCGGATCCTTGAATTGATTCGGGGTCAGTGTTGGCCGGTTGTCTGAATCATAAGCTCGATAACTTTACTTTGCATCATAGTTCGACTTGGATTCAAGCTTGATAATGATATCGAGCTCGACATTGATCGGTCCCTCGGGCTCGAAGCTTGTTTGTAACATCTTCGGAACCCATTTCGAAGTCCTACTTTGATCTATTATGTTTTGACCTCGATCAGTCGTACGAAGACCGAAATCTATTTCGACCGTATACAAACTCAGAACTCAAAAAGTTTAAATCTTGAATCTGCATCTGTACATAGAAATCATCAAGCAACTCAATTATACTTGTAGTTTAGAAATTTACAACAACAAAAAAGAATCCAGTGTAATCCCATATGTGGGGTCTGGGGAGGGTAGTGTGTATGCAAACCTTACCCCTACCTTATGACGGAAGAGAGATTATTTCCGATAGACCCTCGGCTCAAGAACAGTGAAAAAGACACAATAAACAAACAGTAACAATGGCAAGGAAATAAGATAACAGAAACAAATAGCACAACCTGTAATAGCAAAGGAGCTAGAAATACGAAGCTACAAGAAAAATGCGAAAACTACCGACAATAATGCCACATCGTCTAACAACAAAGAACTCGGAATAAAAGAATAAAAGAGTAATACTACTACTGTAGTTTATAAATATACCTTTCTTCATAACTAATTTTTAACTTTACAATCAAATCACCGAAAATTCCCACATCAACTGATAGTAGAAACGTTTTATTAGTTGATTTTGTGCTGAAATCATTAATTTGTGGCAGCTAACATCAGGATTCAATAAAACATAAAGCATGATAGCTAGCATCAAATTTATCATCCCATATTGCAAAATTGGTACGTCCAAATTTATTGAAGAAGATGATGAAATGGCATGCTTGTCGGAAACAATATAGAGACAAGAATGATAGTGGAAGTAATCATAAATTTCAAATTTAAATAGCAACCTCTCAATGACAGAAGAAAATCATAAAGATAGTGCAATGAACAATGTAAAGTAGCCCCTTTTGCTTTCTTTTGGACCAGTCCATACTCATTCTTTCTTCTTCTTTTTTGTTTTCTTAGTATCTGATATTAGAAATCTAATGACTTAACTAGTATCTTCTATTTACTCTATATAATAGTCTACTGGTAAAAGTATTTTCTACTAAGAGGTTCTTTATTTCCAGAACAAGAACTCGAAACCATTAATTGATGGTGGAAGAATCCAAATCATTCTACCACACTCCTTATCACTATTCTTTTGTTTCACTTTATGTTTGAAAAGAAATACATAATTTTAAAACTTATGATGTAAAAATATGCCATGAGATTTTTATGGCTACAAAATCATGTTACTAAAGAAAAAAAGTTTAAAACTAAATTATTTTAAAAGAGTAATCATAGACTCCTTTATAAATTAGACCCCTAGAGTAATCATTCTCATTTATTTTAATGTGGCATGGCTCGTAGACTTGTTTATAAATTAGACCCCTAGAAGCAAAAAAGACAAGGACACTAGCTGGTAACTGAAATAGAGACATGGCTACTCATAGGAATTTCAAGAATGCCTTGATTGCATTTGTTGTTCCCCTTCCCTCCATTCTCTTCTACCTCTATTTCTTTCATCAAAATCAAGATCACTCATTGTGCAATCTCCATCCACTTTTACTGGCTAATGTAGTGTTTTTCCTTAATGTCAACGTCCTCTTCTGGTTCATTGCTCTTCTTCAATCAAGCCATTGGGTAACTCACTTGTAAAATGAAATCACTGTCAATGCTAGCTCTTCCTTTTTAACTTGATGATTTGAAAATTGAAATTGATTTGCAGCTGATAGGTTTGTACTGGATGGTGATTCCAATAATGCTGTTGCATTTCTATGCCAATCATCCCACGGCACAGACACAGTACAATCAATGGAGATCACGTATTGTGATGCTTTTGACATGGATTTGGAGTATTAGGCTGATTCACAGCTACTTCCGACGTGAAAATTGGCAATGGGGAGTCAGGCAAGACTGGAGATTCACAGACTTGAGCCACCAGTATGGCAAGAAATGGTGGTGGGTCTCTTTCTTTGCTATTTATCTCTCTCAGCAGGTAACTCTTTTCTTCATTTGTCATGTTCTTGCTTTATGAATATGACTCTGTTTCATTTATTATGTGGTTTGTGAAAAATAGTTATAATCTTACGCAAACTTTTCCAGATTTTGTTTGAGGGTCCCTGTCTTTATCTCCTCATACGCTATTTGAGCAATGTTCATCATATGAGCTAGTTTCTTATTTTCAAGTTAGGCTCAAGTCCATTTCTTTTATGCCACACCTATTTCTATTCTTGATTTATCCAATGTTGGGCTCCCATGTTATGTTTTTAGAGTTCCACCTTGGTTAGACTATGAGTTGTTAACTCCTTATATGGTCTTCGGCGTTACTCGTCACATTAACTAGCTTTTGAAATTGAGTTAGACCCAAATTTTAAAATTCTCTATTTCTTTACAGGTTGTACATAAAATACATAGATCCTTTGCAGTATCAGCCCTTGATTGAGTTTATGTGCAGTATGCCTTTTCTGATGGCACAACAATCATATTAATAAGTGTTGCAACAAAGACAAGAAATATGATAAGATTATTTACCTAGTGTCAAATTCTTAGCCATTCCCCGAGTTTTAGCAGCGTCCTTTCCAATTTTTTACTTGCTTTCTTCATTTAGCAATCAAGTTTGGATGTTCATAATAACTGAAAACATCAAATCACATTTGCATTCTGTGAGTTGGGAGAAACAAAAAGAAAAAGAATACTCCCTCTTCAAATTCTTTGTTAATATAGCATTATGATGTTGAAGTTTTTGTATACATTTGCCTTTGCAGGTTTTTCAGATGGGGATATGCCTGCCTCTATATGTTGTCCATTCGCAGAACAAGCCATGGAATATCTGGGATTTCATTGCCATAGTCATCTGCCTCTCCGGCATTACAATCGCCTATCATGCCGATACACAGCTCCACAATTTTATTATCAGAAATCAGAAACTGAAAGAACTTGGCCAACCAATGGTTCCAA
This sequence comes from Nicotiana otophora, assembly GCA_000715115.1. Classification (NCBI taxonomy): domain Eukaryota; kingdom Viridiplantae; phylum Streptophyta; class Magnoliopsida; order Solanales; family Solanaceae; genus Nicotiana; species Nicotiana otophora. Next base: position 146,696 of record AWOL01S0005219.1, read on the forward strand.
TTCTTGACAAAGGCCTCTGGTGCTACTCAAGACATCCTAATTATTTTGGAGAACAGTTGTGGTGGTGGGGACTGGCCTTAATTGCATGGAATTTGGGTCAAGGTTGGACCTTTATTGGTGCACTCATAAATAGCATTTGCTTAGCATATGTCACTGTGCTTGTGGAGAAGAGGATGCTTAGCCAAACATACAGAACTGAAGCATATAAGCTCTACCAAAAGACTACATCTGTGTTGATACCATGGTTCAAGTCTTCCTCAATTGGAAAAGATAAGAAAACTTGACTTCATATTTCATCAGTTGATGTGCCTTATTCTTTGGCATATCAGTTGATAAGAACGATTGTAATCTGCTCTGTATTTATTTGTTTTGTATGAAAGATGGTTAAGAAGAACTTCTTTACTGAGTTATCTTAATATATAGTAGACATAGTATGTAAAAGAAGAAAAATGTGGAATAAGTTAGACAAAATAAATCAAGCAATCAACTCCCCAAATGTATGATTTGTTAGCATAGTTGTGTTTTCCGGACCAGGTGTAGCATTTTCCGCCTTTTAAAAATAATTACTTCTGGTAACATATAGGCACAGTTGAGTTGTTTTTCAATACAATGGTAAGATACCAACAGCTCCTATACAAGTGTAAACTCAATCATTACACCTAAATCCCCTCCCGTTGCTATAAATACGCCTTATCATGGCCTCGTCTGGATATGAAAATGTAGAGTGACACCAACGATGCAATGGTATTTCTCTTGAACCGTCTAATTCTGCTATAATTTCCGTTATTTCGCTGCCAATTTCTGCCGTTTGGTAACATGTTATTAGTACAAGTCTCTTGATATTTCTCTTTGAATTCGTTTTTCTACTTCAAGTGCAACTTTCAAAAGGCTTACGAGATTAATCTTCTTGTGAGTCTACAGGATTGAGATAAAATTCCTGCAATTTAGAAGATCAACCAATAAGACTAGTATGAAGTAAGAATTGTTCTTATCCTATTGAGTATTTTGATTTTCTATCTAAGCTTCCAACTATATTAAATCAGTTCTGGTGTAGATTTAAAACTCAAAAGAAGTCGTGCTCCTTGCTTCTCTGTGCCCTTGTGGTGTGTATTCTCAAAATCATTTACTGCAGAATGGTATGTAAGATAGTGCAACAATGATCCTTGTAGGTTTGCAACTGTTCAAATTTGTGTTAGTGCAACAATGCACAGAAGACAAGATTATGAAAGAGTGAGAAAGTGGATCAGTTGACCGCTTCTTCCCTTCGTATATTACTCGTCATTTAACATCCTTCTCATTTAAGCAGCTTTCATAGCAGATATAATTCTCCACACAGAGAAATAATCCATCACACCGCAAATTCTTGAAAAACAAGATTCCAAGAAGTTTAAACTGAAAGGTCATCTGAGATGCTCGCATTGTAAACAAATTGATTCTTATACTTTCCAACTGAGAAGGAAGATAATCAGTGAAGTTATTCACTTGAAGATGCAACTGATTCAAAGAATCAGCAAGATAGCCAGATGGATTTCTTAAGAGTATGTATTCAAATGTCAATCATGCATATTCAGCAATGTCAGGTCTTATAGATTATATGAAGGAATCAATCAGAGTAATAGAGATCACATAATAAACAAAAAATTAAGACAAGTATAGTGCAAAACAGATTCTTATTGATCTCGATAAATGAGGTACCAGCTGCTGCTGCTCTTCATAAATCATTTTGAGCTGCTTATTGGACGTTAAGAGTCTTGAGAGAGTGATAGAAGAAGAATCTGTGAAACAAGTGATCTCTTGGACATACAGTTTATCATGTGATTTTTCAGAGAAAAGTTCATTATTGACAATGTGAAGCGAGTAATTTCACTTGCAACAAAAGAATAAAGTCTTAAACTTCACTAGCATTACTTGGGACAGGAATAACTTTTTTGCAGCATCCAAAATGATTAAGCTATTGTTGTCTAATTACTGAGTGAAACATATTCGCCTTTCATTTAATAAAACTCCCAAGTAAGTTTGCAAATCCATACATTTCATCTTACTGTAAACAGAATTTACATTAAAAATAGGCTAATCCTAAAGAAATATAATGAGTAAAAACTAGCTAGTATTTCATCTTAATGAAAGTTGTATCCATTTGGAAATGGCATACATGACTAAGAAATGCTTCTTGATCAACTTAGTAGATAAAAAGCTTGAAGCCGTTATTTTGCATTTCTTCAACCTGAATTTCCTCGACATTCCTAGCTGAATTTGCAACGGATTCCTGGCACGACTTTACTTCGATGGTTTGTAGGCAAGTGAAGTAACCAAATTCAGAAGGGATTTCAACTAGACAATCACAACTATGCAGAACCAGTTTCTCAAGGTTAGAGAAAGCATCCTCTGAGATACTCCAACGCGCAAAGGAAATATCTTCTAGCTTCAGCACTTTTAGCTGGGAGAATTGCTCATCACTTACTTCCCATTCTTCTCCACAAAAGGCATCGGATTGCAGCTTGAGTATCACAAGGTTATGAAGTGTTGATATGGCTGAAATTTCACTCCATGGCAATCCAAAACCACAAAGTATCAGCTTCTTAAGATCTGACGGGAAATTGAATACACACGGTGATCGCTCTGGCTTGTGGAAACAAAACACCTTGAGTGATTCAAGCTTGGTTAAGTGCTGTAATCTTGGGAACTGATTGCAGTCCTTTTTTTGCTCCTCAGAATAACCCCATGATCCTGAAAATATGCATCTCAGTTTTCGAAGATTAGGGGTCTTACTCAATACCCTCTCCACATCTTCACCAGATGAAAAAGCAGGAGTGGAAAAAGTCTCCAAATTATCTAATTCCGAGGGATCCTCAAGGAATATTTTTAAGTTTTGCAAATCGAAAGAGGCACGGTCGTTTAAATGTAGATGTCTCATCTTAACCATCTTACACAGGGAGTGTGGTAATGAAAGTTCACTTCCAAGCCCTTTAACCACAAGTGTTTCAAGATTCCGGAGATTGTCTATAGATGATGGAATAGATTCCTCAAAAGTTCTAAGTGCAAGGTACCTCAATTGACATAGTTCAGTTGGGAAAGAACCAACAGTGACAAACTCCAGATCTAACACTCTAAGACACTTAAAGCTGTGAAAAGCAAATGAGACCTGATTGTCGACTGAGGGGATAACATCATCACCAACCTTCCTGAATAGTAAGGAATGGACATTGGAACAAGATGGACTCCTTTCAACAAGATTGTGCTGTTTTGAATAAATGGATATACGACGTTGTACAAGCATTCGAGACAACACTTCGGTAGAATTTGCATCTTGATCCCTGTCCATAGGAAGAAACAGAATCAAAACAAAGTAAAATTGATTCAGTGAGAAAGTAAAAACTGAAATTGAGTACCTATATATCCACAGTAGAAATTTCTCCTCCTTTGCTTTTTCCTTGCAAAATTCAAGCAACAGATCATGGATACGACATGCTTTTACTTTGCCAAGACATCTATTCTTGGTGGACATCACCATATTTCTTCTAATAAGATCCTCTAAATAATCTTCTGCTATATCAGCCAAGCGTCTTTCCTTTTGTTTTACTACCAAACCCTCCGCCGTCCATAACTTCATTAACTTTGAGATCTGAATCTCTTTGTCCTCCAAGAATGCTCCAAAATACAGAAAGCAAGGTTTGAGATAATGGGGCAAATTCTTGTAACTGAATTGTATGATGTGCTTGGAGTCACCACGAATATGTGAACCTAAACCATCTGCCACTTGTTCCCACTGCTCTTTCTTCGTCATACTTGCAAGAACACCAGCTACCAAAACAATTGAAAGAGGTAACCTTCCACACTTCTTTGTTATTTCTTGTCCAACACCTTCAAGATCCGGTGGGCAACTTTGTTGGAGAAACACCTTTTTCTGTAACAACGTCCAGCCTTCATCTTCAGAAAACAAGCGAAGATGATGAAGAGAACTAACACAGCTAGCATAGTTAGCAACCTTATCTAGCCGGGTTGTCAGCATAATTCTGCTACTGTTGTTGGTATCCGGAAAACATGACTGTAACTCATCCCATGCTCTAGTTTCCCAGACATCATCAATGAGGATAAGGTATCTCTTTGAAAATAATAGTCTGCGCAACTTAACAGCTAATTCAGCTTCAGGCACTTCACTAAGATCAGTTGGCTTGTCGACCACATCACTCAGAATAGAAACCAACACCTCTCGACGGTCGTACACTTGAGAGACGTAACATTTTGCACGAACATCAAATTGTGGAACAACTGATTCATCTATGAATAGTTTGTTAGCAATTGTTGTTTTACCTTGTCCAGCCATTCCAACAATAGAAATGACATCTCTTTGTGATGTTCCTCTAACAAGTAGGTTTGTTATTGTTTGCAAGACGTCCTGGAATCCCACCATATCTTCAGCTATAGTACAATCCAGTTGAGATGATATATGGCCTTGGGAAGCCTTTCTAAAGCTTTTTGGTCGTGAGCCACGCGCCTGGTCTAACGTAGCTTCCATGGCCTTTTTCTCCAGCTCTTTAATGAAGACCATCTGAACACCTTTATCCCCTTCTGCCAGTAGTTCCAACTCTTTTGTCGTCATTTTTGCAAGAACACCGGCCAGCACAACAACTTGAACAGGTGACCCTTTACACCCTTTGGCTAATTGTTCTCCAAGAGGTCTAAGATTTGGCGGACAACTTTGTCGGGGGAACGCCTTATTTTGTAACAGCATCCAGCTTTCTTCATCAGTAAACAAGCGCAGATAATGGGGTGAACTAACACGTCTAGCCTTAGTGGCAACTTCATCTAGACGAGTTGTTAGAAGAATTCTGCTTCCATTGTTGGCATCTGGAAAGCATGACCTTAGATAATCCCATGCTACAGGGTCATTAACATTATCAATGAGGAGAAGATACCTCTTTGGCGATAAAAGTTTGTGCAACTCATCAGCTAATTCATCTTCTCTCACTTCACTAAGATCAGTTGTCTTATCAACAAGATTCCTCAGAATAGCAACTAATAACTCTCTGCGTTCGAAAACAACAGGAACAAAACATTTTGCACAAACATCGAACAAAGAGACAACTAATTCGTCAGCTAATAGTTTGTTAGCAACTGCTGTTTTACCTTGTCCAAAGGTGCCAACAATCGAGATAACATCAAGCTCTCTTGGTGTTACTCTAACAAGTTGATCTCTTAAGGTTTGCAGTACATCATCGAAACCTACCATTTCATCTGTTATTTCTTCAGTTATCCTTGGAGTACTGGCCATTTGTGATGATACACTAACATAAGAATATCTCTGGTTCTCCAGAATTTCATTGAACTCTTTCATCGCCTCTTCAGAGAAGTTCACGTGATCCCCATTCTTCGCCAGTTTTGAAAGAGCATTGGCCAGCATAACAACAGCAAGGGGTAGCCCGCGGCAGGTTTTTACTAGTTTTTGTCCAACATCTCTAAGATACGGTGGGCAACTTTGTCGGAGGAAAACCTTATTTTGTAACAACATCCAGCTTTCTTCATCAGAAAACAAGCGAAGACGATAGGGAGAACTAACACGTCTAGCATAATTAGCAACTTCGTCTAACTCTGTTGTTAGAATAATTCTGCTTCCATTGTTGGCATCCGGAAAGCACGACTTTAAAAAGTCCAATACTACAGTTTCACGAACATCATCAATGAGGATGAGGTATTTCCTTTGCAACAATATTTTGTGCAACTTGTCAGCTAATTCATCTTCAGGCACTTCACTAAGATCAGTTTGCTTGTCAACCGCATCATTCAGAATAGCAACCAACAACTCTCTACGTAAATATACAACAGGAAGAAGACATTTTGCACGAACATCAAACAGAGAGGCAATTGATTCGTCAGAGAATAGCTTTTTAGCAACTGTTGTTTTACCTTGTCCGAAAGTGCCAACAACTGAGACAACATCAAGTTGTGATGTTCCTCCAACAAGTTGATTTCTTAACGTTTGAACCACGTCCTCGAATCCCACCATTTCTTCAGTTATGCTTGGCATACTGGCCAATTGTGATGATGTGGCAACATTGGAAGCATCGGTGAAGTTTTCTGTTGGTGCGTCACACGCCTTGTCCTCCTTAATCTTTTCGACCTCTGCCTTAACAAACTCAATCTCCTCAATGAGATCCGAAAGCCATGGTGTAAGATACCAGCCAGGAACATCTTTAGTCGCGAAACAATCAACTATATATTCTACTTCATATGCCTTGCCAATTACCACTGTGGCAAGATGTTGCAGTCTGTCATGATTAATACATTTTGCTGCTGCAACATCCCTCAAAAAAGGTTGCAAAAATTCAAGATCCTTCAGCACAGATTCAAGTTGGCTCTTGGCAGAAGGAAGTGTATCAGCAGACTGGTTAAGGAACTCCTTCATGTTGTCCAGAAGGAAATCAACAAAGCCAAGTCCATCAATCCTAGGTAAAACGGATTGAAATGACATTTGAATGATCTGGTAAGTCAAAGCGCTGATACTCCGAATCAAGCCAGGCAAATCAAGGATGGCCTCTTGATTTACTTCTCCTGCTGCCACGTCTTCCTCGTTACCATATAACGAGAAAATGAAAAGTGTTGCATTGACCATCAAATTATCTATTTCTCTAAGCTTAGATCCAAAGCCCTGTGGTGGCAGATCCTCAAGATAAGTTCCCAAATAGTCCAACATCTCGAAAAAGTTCTCCATTTGATTTTGATCCTCCAATGGAACTATCAAGCTGTAGCTATAAGAGAATTGTAACATCAGCAGATTGGTTTTGAGAAAAATGGTAAACATTGTTTCCATTTTTGCTAGGACAACGTGACGCCAGGTTAATTGTGGTCCGGACATAAAAGATTGGATGAGTTCAACATAGATACGGCGGACACAAGGCTGAATGGGAAAGATTCTCTTCAATACGAAATCAGTAAGCAAGGAATTGATATCAGTTTCCTGATTATGGTCAGGAAAATGCAAGAAGATAATCATTGCTGCATGACAAGTGACAGCTATAGCATGAGTAAAGAAAGTCATTTGGCTAGAGTCTTGTAATTTTCTGAAAGCAAGTATGTAACAGAGAGATTGTGGTGAACTCAATGCGCAAAAGAGTTGCTCCTCAAGTTGTGGACTAACAGATAAGGAAGAAGCCAAAGGTGTGCTCACCACATATTTTATAGTCTCTATTACATCACCAATGAGTTTTGCTACAGACATGGGAGTAGCATCAGAAAGATTTACTACCTGAGGATAAGAGTATTGAGCTTTGATTTCGGACTTACAAATCTGGATCTTTTCTTGCACCTCAGACAAAGTGAGATCAAAGTTTGGATCAGGTGGCACCATTCCTGTGGAGAATAGACTGTAGAGGTTCGATCCTACAACTCTAACCATAGCTCGGACGTGTTCTGAAGCATCCAGTAAGTTGCTGTCATTAGTAAAGCTGTGCAGCCTTAGGAAAATGTCCAGAAACTTCAGCTCCATAATGAGGAAATTGATTTCATCCAATATTATTGCATCTGTCAAGGACAATCTCCATTGATCTTTCATCAAATCTAGAGCTTCAATGGCTTCTTTGCAAAACATCTTACACTCTCTCTATCAGAATATTACTTCTTTTTTTTCTTTGGTTTGTCACACAAGAAAATGAGAAGCTGACTCGATCAGTCCTCTTTATATTCAGATCAAGAACATTGCACAAAATGGTAATAGCGTTGACTTTAGTAATTCTTTAATTTGTACATTATTATATAGTATGTCTTTTGTATGATTGTATATATACTTCACAGATATGACGTGTGAATAGACAGTTCAACCATAGAACTTAATAATTTGTAATTCAGGTCTGTTGTATCAGTTTTGGTGCATGAATGTGATCGTTTAATTTGTTGCATTTTCAAGTCATTCCAAGGTGGAGGTTTGAGTTAGAAAAGACGAAAGATACTGTTGAACATGATAAATTGGAGTCGAATATTTAAAAAATACAATACATAAACAAAATAAATAAAGATGTGCAGAAAATAGATGATTATAGTATATCTTACTCTATTACTCAAATAGTCACTCAACTATTTGAAATTATCTAGTGAAGTTTTATTTCTTTCGTTTGTAACAGAAAAGTCACTTCACTATTCTTATAGTACTCCGAAGTCAGAAGGCCGCTCAACTAGGTTTTCCAAACTTTTGATTATCAAATGTCTAATTTACCCTTTAAATTATCAATCTTGTCTTTTTTCTTTTTACCTATATTATAATTTTTTGCTCTTTTTAATCTATATTGTGGATTTACCTATAGAACAAATAAATTTTAATTATAAAGTAATAAGTGCAAAATATTTTTTCAAGCATATCTAATGTTGAAATAATAAAACAATTGAGCAGAATAAAAAAAATTAATTGGAATAATTTGTTAGTATTAGTAATTTTAACACTTACTATATAAACTCAAAAAACTATTTATAGAATTGATAATTAAAAAGAATAAAAGCTTTTAAAAAATATATTTCATCCATGTAATATAAAAATAATTATTTAAATTAGAGGTATATTTTATAATATACATATATTATATATGTTTGAAAATTGTTCTCAATTATTTTATTATTCCAATACTATATATGTTATCTCGCCCAGCTATGTCTTATAAAAAGGATTAAGTGATCGTTGCAAATATAATCCGATTTTAGAGTTCAGAGTCTAACCCCACAAAGAACTAAATTTAGCTATAATTGTCCACTATCACTAAGAAGACAAGTTGAATAATTTTCTAAATAAAAAAAAATTAAGCTCTTTATTTCTAACTAATTAACTAACAAATATTAAAGCAGTAAAATTATCAACTAAAGAGGATGAAGCTGGAGACAAGATTAAGGAGGCCAAGAATTATGATTTTTTCAATTATCGGATTCCTTCCCACAACATTATCTATATGGGTTTCATCTGGAAGAAAAATTCTTCTCTTGTTTTTTCTTTCTAAAATTATTTTTTTTCTTCGTTTAGGTGATTTCTTTCAACACTATTTAGTCCACCAAAAGCCCATAATCTTTACCAAACCGTAATCTTTTTTATCCCAAATCTCGTATTAGACTAAAATTCGCAGTGAAATCGAAGGTTAATGAGAGAAATCCAACGTTTAATTAAAGTTTAACGTCGAAAATTATGATTGAAACATGGTGTTAGCCATTATTGAAGGAAATGGAAGAGAATTTTTTTTTATTTTATAAAATGACCGTGTGTTTATCCCTTCACCCTCTTTCTTTGATTTAACTATTTACCCATTTAATTATTTTGATTATTAGGGTATTCGTTCTTGTAGTTATTGTCTTTAATCCTTGTGATATCCCAGGCGGATGTATGTGAATGCTTAGTATTAGTACCTTAGTTACTTTTGTTTACTGAATAATATCTATAACGTATTAATAAAACATATTTGGCAATATTTATTCGTATTAGTCTATAATTTTTATTTTGTGACACAAACACATGATTAAAAACTTAGAGAAGACAAAGTCTTAGTTGTTAGAAGCTGCACTAGAACAATTAATAATGGAAACTAGACTAAGAACAAATAAATTAAGTCGAAGTAAAGTCGACTGTTCATAGTCCATAAACCCTTGTCTGCGCATGATCTCAGAATAATTTTCTTTTTCAAAGAACAAATGAAGTCCCGGAACTACAAGCAGGCGGGGCTAAGATTTGAAATTTATGAATTTTGAATTCGTCACCATACTCATAGCTTCTCATAGTTACTAATAGGGATGTACATAGATCGAGTTGGTTAGGGTTTTCCAATTACCAAACCAAATAAATTGTGTCGTGTTATTAAATCTAAAGACCAAACCAAATCAGTAAAAGTCGGATGTTTTTCTCGGGTTTTCGAATTTTTTTCATAAAGTCTTTGTAGCACAAAACATAGAAGTTGTGCTCCAAGTGTTTCTTTGAGCCAAGTAAAACATAACTATATGAGATGAGCTAGGTCATTATACTAAAATATTCAACAATAAAGATAATAAAATCGCATAAAATAAATATTATTAATAAGCCATAATAAAAATAACATAATCTAAAATTACTAAGTTGCTACAATAAGTACGGCTAATAAGTATTATTTTTACATGATTAAACACTATAATAAAAAAAAGTTGTGCATTTTATCTAAACCATGGAAAAACTGAACAAATAGATATCCAACACTATTGTCATTCCTAGTACAATTTAATTGAATGTCTTTTATTAGCATTAATATCGACTATAAAACTTATTGTAGCATTCAAGAATTATAAGTCCAAGTTTAAAATAATACGTTAAAAGATAAAATTATGAAAATATTTAAGAAATATTTATAAACTACACTACAATGAATATTTTTATGTATTAAATATATTTAAAACTTCTATACATGTAATGTCGGGTTGGTTTGGTTTCGATTTGACTTTTTTTAGTTAAAACCAAATCAAACCAATTATGGTCGGGGTTTTTTACCAACACCAAACCATAGTTTGGGGGTTGTTTTCTCGGTTTGATTTAGATTATCGGTTTGGTGCAATTTGTCGGTTTTCTTTGTACACCCTTAGTTACTAGGTTCGCAATTAAATGTTTATACATATATTATGAATTTTATAATAAAAATAAAGGGTCTAAGAAAAAGCAACTATATTCGTCCGAACCCGTTGGTCGTAACTAATGCTCTCCCTCCACCCCTAACTACAAGAGCAGGACTGCAGGAGTAGAAGGAGGGGCTTTGCATCTATACTCGATTTTGGGGTCATAATTGAAACTATACCCACTTTGCAAGCCTACCCACTTTACCATCAACTTGAGACTTATCGGGTCTGAAGTGCATTAAAGTCAATTAAGTCTAAAGTGCAAAAATTGCACTTAAGATGCATTTAAGGCCAAATAGGTTTGAAGTGCAATAAATATTTTCATGCACTTAAAGGGAAGGTTTGAAGTGAAAAATTTGCACTTCAGATGCACTTAAGGCCAAATAGATCTGAAATGTAACCAATGGTTTCATGCACTTAAGGCCAGTAAGTTTGAAGTGAAATAATTGCACTTCAGATGCACTTAAGGCCAAATATGTCTGAAGTGCAACCAGTAATTTCATGCACTTAGGGCCAAATAAGTCTAAAATGAAAAAATTATACTTTAGATGCACTTAAGTCCAAATAGATCTGAAGTGTTTCATGCACTTAAGGCCAAATATGTTTGAAGTGAAAAAATTGCACTTCAAATGCACTTAAGGTCAAATAGATCTGAAGTGCAGTCAATGGTTTCATGCACTTAAGGCCAATAAGTCTGAGATAAAAAAATAAATTGCACTTCAGATGCACTTAAAGGCAAATAGGTCTGAAGCGCAACCAACGTTTTCATGCACTTAAGGCCAAATAGGCTAGAAGTGCAAATTGTCCGGAAACAGAAATTTGTTCTTCGAATTTTAACAATCCAATATACGATTTAACATATAAATCTACCCAAATGAGCTCAAATTTGAAACATAACCTCCAAATATCATCAAGAACAAACCTCAATCATCAATTTGTCAAAATAACAATAAATTTAATGAATCCATTTTGCAATTAAGAAAAAGAAGAAGAACTTAAGCAATAGTAAAAAATAAAGCGTCATAGCAGCTCACCACTGTAAAACATCATAAACTACCATATGTTCACATGCACTATGTAAAATCATTGTCACCCCAAGAAGAAGAAGAAGAAGAAGAAGAAGAAGAAGAAGAAAGAGGAGAAAAAAGTCTGAAGTTGTTTAAACTTTGGGTGCTAATTAAAAAAATGAATACAAGTTAAAAGGGGCGACCAAATAAGCAAAATAGAATCAATTTGTTTCAATGAGTTATTAACTTTCACTAATTTCACTAAAGATTTTTATATACATTCTTCTATAGATATAGGAATATAGAATTTTTTTTTAATTGAATTCTGAAAATAGGTCGATGGGGAAAATGAAACTCCCCACCTTGGAATAGAAATGATGTTTATTTTTCCCGTGCAATTTTTATGCTGAAGGAGCTGCTTTTTTTTGTTTTTTGTTTAAGTTTATTCCTATACGTTATTGATTGAGCTGGTTCTATTCTAAACTCTAGAGCCCGTCTTATTTCTCTGCAAACGCATATACATGACTCACCAAGGTTATTTTCTTTGACCATGTTCTTCTTATTTTACTTTTAAATATTTTAAATTATTAAATATTATATCGTACATTACTTTTTATATAGTTTCAGATATTTAAATTTTATTTTTAGAAACTTAAGGAATTTATTTTCGAATTCGAGCTGAAAATTAAGTACTTTAACTCTAGTAAATATGCTTTTTAGTAATTAAATGAACTCTAGTAAGTGCTGATATAGTTTAATCTAGCTATATAATTAAATAATTTTGACATGATACTATTTTAGAGGTCCAATTTTATAAGCCCAATCAAACCGCATCCAAAGAGAAACAATCGAATCACACTAAAATTATTTCAATTTTTCTTCAATATCTAAAATAGAAAATAAAGAAGTCAAAAATTGATAAAATGAAATAGAACGGTCCGATAAACATTACAACAAAGTGTAATATGGCCAAATTTTCATGATATTTTCCATGACATAATATCTACTATTAGGCCAATAATTTCTTGTTATAAATAGATGAGCTTCTCCTCATTTGCAAACACACCAATTCAAGAGCTTTTCACTCTTGTCTTTCCTTCTTCTCCTTTATTTCATTATAGAGTATTTTGTAAGAGAGTGAGTGTTGGAAAATAATTGTGTGAACCCTTTCTTTGGAGTGATCTTGTAAGGTTATTCTCTTGGGGTATTTGGGATAAATTAAAGTATTTACTCTAATTTTGTACTCTTGTTGTTAAAGTAAAATTGCTCCTCTCCGCTTGTGAACGTAGGTTACCTTGACCGAACCACGTTAAATTTGTGTCTTTTTTATCTTCTTTAATTGTCATTATTATCAACTTGTATTGTCCTTGTTATTGTCACAATAACTTTGTTTGGCTAAATTCTGCACTACCCGATAACCCGATCCTAACAAATTGGCATCAGAGCTAGATCTAACCGGTTAGTTTATATAGCCAAAATGACTCTAACAAAATCTTATATTGAGAAATTTGACCGAAGTGCAAACTTCAAAATGTGACAATTAAAGATGGAAGCTATCCTAATTCAGGATGGCTTAGATTTGGCACTGCAAGGAAAGGAGAAGATGCCGGATAAAATGACCGGCGAGGAGTTTGCCGTCATAGACAAAAAGGAAAAGGCAGGTATTATTTTAAATCTTCCAAATGAGGTTTTGCGTGAAGTTGCAGCAGAAAGCTCAGCCAAAGGCATATGGGAAAAGTTTAAAACCCTATATATGAAAGAACAGTAGAAAACAGGCTTTACCTAAAGCAAAAACTCTACAATTTTGGTGTGGCTGAAGGTACCTCTATACTTACACATCTTGATACTTTTGATTCTCTTCTTATGGATTTAAGTAACATAAATGTTGAAATCAAAGATGAGGACCAAGTTGTGTTATTGCTTGTTTCCTTACCCTAGTCGTTTAAACATATAAAAGATACTATACTTTATAGAAAGGATAATACCTCTTATAAAGATATCAAATCTATTTTGAAATCAAAAGAACAAATAATAGAGATATTACTGGGAAAACTAGTGGAAACCAAGGGGAAGGCTTATTCATAAGAGGTAGATCCAATAAGAAAGATTCAAGTAGTGAGAAACCTAAATCAAAGTCAAAATCCAGATACAGAAATGTCATGTGCAAATATTGTCATAAGAAAGGTCACATTATTTCTGAATTCTTTAAATTGAAAAACAAAGAAAAGCATACAAAAAAGAAAAATGAGCACAAAAATACCAACACTGCCGAAGCAAGTGTAGCTGCTGATAAGACTGAGGGAACTATTGTTTTAGCAACTAATAATAGTTTCAAATATAACAATGAGTGGATTTTAGATTCGGGTTGTTCTTATCATATGTGTCCCAGTCGGGATTTATTTATCACATATGAATCTATTGGAGGTGGAGTTGTCTTGATGGGCAACAATGTTGCCTACAAAGTTATTGGAAAAGGTACAGTCCGAATCAAAATGCACGATGGTGTGGTGAAAACTCTCACCGATGTTAGACATATTCCTGACTTGAAGAAAAATCTTATCTCTTTGGACACTCTAGAATCTCTTGGGTGCAAGTACACAGGTGAATGTGGAGTTTTGAAAATTTCTCATAGTGCTCTTGTGATCATGAAAACACGCAGATCTAGTACGTTGTATGCTCTTTTGGGATCTACTGTTACAGGTGTTGCTGCAGTTTCAATATCAGATAAATCAGATTCTGACATCACCAAATTGTGGCATATGCGATCGGGGCATATGAGTGAAAAATGTCTTTCCATCCTCAACAAAAGAGGTCTCTTATGTGGCCAAAGTACCGAAAATATGGATTTTTGTGAACATTGTGTGTTCGAAAAGCAAACAAGAGTCAGCTTCAAATCTCCATCGATTCATAGAACAAAAGGTACTTTGGATTACATTCATTCAGATCTTTGGGGTCCTTCACGTACCCCATCAAAAGGTGGTGTGGGGTATATGTTAACTTTCATTGATGATTATTCAAGGAAAGTTTGGGTTTATTTCGTGAAAAATAAAAGTGATGTTTTCTTAAATTTCAAACAATGGAAAGTTTTGATTGAGAAGCAAACAGAAAAACAGGTTAAGCGGCTTAGAACAGATAATGGCTTTGAATTTTGTAATGATGAATTCAACGAAATTTGCAAGAATGAAGGAATTGTTCGACATCGTACTGTGAGAATGATATCTCAGCAAAATGGTGTGGCAGAAAGGATGAATAGAACTCTTTTGTAAAGGGCTCGTTGCATGATTTCAAATGCTGGGTTGACAAATGCCTTTTGGGCAGAAGCTATCTCTATATCTTGTTATATTGTCAACCGAGCTCCTTCTACAACTTTGAACTTTAAGACTCCAGAGGAAATGTGGTCAGGTACTCCTGCTAATTATTCTGATTTAAAGATATTTGGTTGCCCTGCATACATGCATGTAAATGATGGAAAATTAGAGCCAAGGGCTAAAAAGTGCATTTTCCTTGGGTATGCATCTGGGGTGAAAGGATACCGACTATGGTATCCTGATCCCATGGCACCAAAATTTATAATTAGCAGAGAAGTAACCTTTGATGAATCCTCTATGTTACATTCTAGAAAAGAGTCTTCTAGTTCTTGTAATACAAATAAAGGAAAGAGTACACAGAACCAGATGGAGATTGAGATTGGCATTCCTTCTGAGCTAAGCGCATCAACTTTGGAGAAAAATACAGTTGAAACTCCTGAAATTGAGACAGAAGCTGAAATTCCTGAAGTTGAGACTCCTGAAGTTGAACCAGAATAAGAGGAGTATTCTATAGCCAAACATAGACCAAGAATAAAAGGTAAACAACCATTAAGGTTTGGAGATTATGTTGCATTTGCTTTTTCAGTTGCACAGGAAACTGAAGAAATTGGAGAACCATCAAAATATTCAGAAGCAGTTTCTGGTGCTGACTCAGCCAAGTAGCTGATTGCAATGAATAAAGAAATTGAGTCTCTCCACAAGAATGGTACATGGTCTCTTGTGAAGCTGTCATAAGGAAAAAGAATTGTTGGTTGCAAATGGATCTTCAAGAAAAATGATGGCATTTCAGGGGTTGAAGATGCGAGGTATAAGGCACGATTAGTTGCAAAGGGCTATAGTCAGATACAAGGAGTTGATTTTGATGATATTTTCTCACATGTTGTTAAACATAGCTCTATTCATGCCTTGCTTGCCTTCGTTGCCATGTATGATTTGGAATTAGAACAACTTGATCTTAAGACAACTTTCTTACATGGCGAACTTGAGGAACAAATATACATGCATCAACCCGAAGGATTTGAAATTGAAGGAAAAGAAGATCATGTTTGCTTGTTGAAGAAATCCTTGTACGGATTAAATCAGTCTCCAAGACAATGGTATAAAGGGTTTGATTCTTTTATGTTGGGTCATGGTTATTCGAGGAGTATGTATGATAGTTGTGTTTACTTCCGGAAGTTAAATGATGGTTCATTTATGTACCTATTATTATATGTTGATGACATGCTCATTGTTGCTAAGGATTTAACAGAAATTCACAACTTAAAAAGTCAGCTGAAAAGTGAATTTGAGATGAAAGATTTCGGAGCAGCTAAGAAAATCCTTGGTATGGAGATCAAAAGAGATCGAAAAGCCAACAGGCTATTTCTGACCCAGAAGAAGTACTTGGAGAAAGTCTTGGAGAGGTTTGGCATGAAAGATGCTATATCAGTTAGTACCCCTCTTGCTACTCATTTTAAGTTATCAGCTGCTCAGTCCCCGCAGTCAGAGGAAGAAGAGAGGTACATGGAACAAGTTCCTTATTCCAGTGCAGTCGGCAATATTATGTATGCAATGGTTTGTACACGTCCAAATATTTTACAAGTAGTGAGCGTGGTAAGCTGGTATATGGCTTGCCCTGGTAAAGCACATTGACATGCTGTGAAATGGATTCTCAGATAATTGTGAGGTAATTCAAACACATGTTTAGAGTTTGGGAGAAATACTAACACTTTGGTTGGTTTTGTAGACTAAGATTATGCAGGTGATCTTGACAAAAGAAGATCACTGACAGGCTATGTATTTTGCATCGGTGGTTGTGCTATTAGTTGGAAAGCTACATTACAACATGTAGTAGCTTTATCTACTACCGAAGCAGAATATATGGCAGTGACCAAGGCGATCAAAGAAGCTTTATGGTTGAAGGATTTATTTGCGGAACTCAGTTTACACCAAGGTGGTATATTACCATTTTCTGTGATAGTCAAAGTGTCATTCACCTGACTAAAGATCAAATGTACAATGAGAGGACAAAGCACATTGATATAAAGTATCATTTCATCCGAGAAACCATTGCTGAAGGAAAAATTTCTGTTCAGAATATCAACAATAGAGACAATCCTGCTGACATGTTCACAAAACCTCTTCCAGTGTCCAAATTCAAGCTTTGCCTAAACTTGATTGGCATTTATGAAGAATGATTTTGCCCATTGGGGTTTTTGCGGAGAAGGTGAAGCAAATTTACTATATATAAGCTGAAATTAGGCCAAGGTGGAGATTTGTAAATAGGGCCAAATTTTCATGACATTTGCCATGACATATATAATATCCATTATAACAAAATTTGTGGATCATGACATTTGTCATGACATAGTATCCACTATTAGGCCAATGATTTCTTGCTATAAATAGATGAGCTTCTCCTCATTTGGAAACACACCAATTCAAGAGTTTTTCACTCTTGTCTTTCTTTCTCCTCCTTTATTTCATTATAGAGTATTTTGTAAGAGAGTGAGTGTTGGAAAATACTTGTGTGAACCCTTTTGGAGTGATCTTGTGAGGTTATTCGCTTGGGGTATTTGGGATTAATTAGAGTATTTACTCTAATTTTGTATTCTTGTTGTTATAGTAAAATTGTTCATCTCCGCTTGTGGACGTAGGTTACCTTGACCGAACCACGTTAAATTTGTGTCTTTTTTATCTTCTTTAATTGTCATTATTATCAACTTGCATTGTCTTTGTTATTGTCATTATAATGTTGTTTGGCTAAATTTTGTACTACCCGGTAACCCGATCCTAACACAAAGAGTAGCATTTCACTATTAGCTAATACAAACAGTCCTAAAAATGAAAATACAAACAACTAAACCGTTATTCTCGTTATCTTCCAATTCCATCATCACCTCGTCTTCGCAATTGCCCTGCCCGCTTCTATCTTTCAGTTTCAGATAAAATAAAAAACGCTCTCTATTTTCAAATCCCAAAATTCCGCATTTCTTTTTTTGCAAATCCCAAAAATTCCTCAATTTTAATCCAAAATCCCATAAAAGTGCATAGTAATGGCGACCCTAGAAAGCTTGATCGGATTAGTGAACAGAATTCAACGTGCCTGTACTATCTTAGGAGATCATGGTGGTGAAGGAATGTCCCTCTGGGAAGCTCTTCCTACTGTCGCCGTCGTTGGTGGTCAGGCTAGTATTCCTACGTTAATCATAAACAACTATCCCAAAATTCGTGCTCACATATATAAATCATCATTCATTTTCAATTTTTTTATTATACAACGAATCAATAAATCAAACAACTCTGAATCTCTGCCTAGTTGGAGTCCGCTATATATATGAATCTCTACATTATAATAGTGTTACATGCATTTCATTTTCTGATCTTGTGGTGTGATAATCAATCAGAGCTCTGGAAAATCATCTGTATTGGAAAGCGTCGTGGGTAGAGATTTCCTGCCTCGTGGATCAGGTAATTTTAATATTTTTAAAAAACTTTGGATTGCATTTTTATGTGTGGAAAGTCTGATTCATGATTATTGATGAGAGAAGTGTACTGCTGAATTAACAATGATTTAACTATCACATGGTAAGACTTCTAGGTAATGATCTAAAAGTCTCTATTTTCATAGTGAAGAAGTGATAGAGTAGATTGGTGTCTTATAAATCTACGCTAGGTACTTTATTTGATTATTAGGTTATTCAACTGCTCTCAATTCCAAACTAGTTGGCGTCAGCTATATGAATCCTCTATAATATCCATTTTTCTCTATTTGGACCAATTTCATTCCATTACTAAAATAATATGTCTCGTAAGATTAGAGGTTATCTAAAACAAGAGGTTCTCTGAATCTCACAATTATCCGCGCACTGAGATACAAGTCCCTAACCAAATTATTGATCTTCTCTCATAAATCTCTTTACTTTTTTGTTTTCTGAGATTAAAGAGTGTTTGTTGCAATTGTCTTTGTATGATTTGAAGTTAGCAGTTAAGCACATCTCTATCCAGTCATTTCTCTTTTCTGCTAATTACTCTTTCAGTTTATACTTCATCTAATTTGGTTTTCCTTTTCCTCGTCTTTTGAAATTTGAAAGGCATCGTTACAAGGAGGCCATTGGTACTTCAATTGCATAAGACTGAGGGAGGGGCTGAATATGCGGAGTTCCTGCATGCTCCAAAGAAGAAGTTTCCTGACTTTGGTGAGTTTTGATATTATAAGAAACTTACTTTCTTTAACCGCTGGTCTTTCAGTTTTGGTTTAGTTGATATGTGTTTGCATGATAATTGAACCTTTACTAGGTTTAGACGCTCCATATGCTACACATGTACACCAGTATATGAGTTCCCTACTTTAATTTGCAATGAAAATCTTTTGAGATCTTCTAGTAAGATAGACATAACTGACCCTTTTTTGGAAACTTTGTGCAACTTGGTGTGAAATGTTAGAGAGACGTTTGAGTAGGGTTGTATCCTGGCCACTACTGCAGTTCGTCAAAAGATTATTTCGTTCAGGCATATGTTAGATCAAGTCCTCCAGATACACGGAAAAGCATGTTACACTGATAATTTTCTTTCCTAAAATCAGAACTGGAGATTGACCTCGCATTCTATGTCATACCCACTTCCTCCCATATCTGATTTCTGTTCACATGATGAATCAGAGATCTCAACTGCTTCCATTGTTTACAAAGTTTTCCACCCATCAAACTTTCCTTTAAAAAGCAGAACGGAATTTTGAGTTGACATTAACATTTATGTGCGAGAATAATACAATCATCCATTCAAATGTAAGCTTATTATTATTAAAAACATAATGTTTGTTTATGCAGCTGCGGTACGTCAAGAGATAGCAGATGAGACAGACCGCATAACAGGGAAGACCAAGCAAATTTCTAATGTTCCAATTCACCTGAGCATTTATTCTCCTAATGGTATGTCTTCTGTATCCTTACCAGTTTATCAAATCTTTCTTATGTTGATTGCACTTGTTCAATTCTTGAAATATGGCTATGGTCTAAATTGACCATCTTACTATGGCACATTTCCCAACAAAATCTTTGAGGATTCTTGTCATTCAACTAATCATAAAGCATCATGTCTACTTTGGTTTTATCTGACAATCTGTTGTACATCAGTTTAACATATATCAATTCAGCTCTTTATGACCTATCAGCAACTCTTAAGTGAAGTTAGGCATTTTGCATGGGTATAATACTATAATGTATCCTAGTTTGTTGTTGATAGAGAAAGAATTTATGGCGAATATTAAATGCATTAATGGACCAGCCATAATCCACCAGATAGAAGATAGTTTGTGTGTTACGCCGGTTAACTTGAGGTCCTGACCAAAAGTTCTTTAGAATTAGTGCTTTGTTTATGCCACATCATTGTGAGTCATATTTTTCTATTCCCCCACTCCCTCTCTTTATAATCTTGAATAGCAAATGCCTATATTGATACAGTTACTGTTTCAAGTTAATGACTATCAAGTGCATGTTTTGTCTTACAGTGGTAAATTTAACACTCATTGATCTTCCTGGGTTGACAAAGGTTGCTGTAGGTGAGCACGAAATCACTACTTTAACCTATAGGTATAGAAAAGGAACCAATCTTCCTGTGGTGCTGTATTACTTAGGTGTTGGCGAAATTGATATGATAAATCTTGAATTATGCAGAGGGACAACCAGAGAGCATTGTTGAGGATATTGAAATGATGGTCCGCTCTTATGTGGAAAAAGTAAGACTACGTTCAAGCTTGATTAACTAACTACTTGAAAAATACAGAATTACTACTTTTATTGAACTAGCGTTTGGCTTTGTACTAACAGTTAAAGTTGGTGGAGTTGGCGATTTACTTATCTGTTACCTTTGTACATCTACCATTTAAATATACGTCCATCAGCATGAAGCTCTTAATGTGATCATTTGTAGGAAATACAATATATCTTTTGCTGCTTTGCTTATAGGTATAGGGTGACAAAACAGAATTCATGTGGGCTTAAGAACATCAAGATCTAGAGCAAAGGTGGAAAAATAAATTTTACGGCTCAAATTATCAACATCTTGATGATAATGGAGCCAGATATATGTGATATCTTCATGCGAACTGAGATTCACATTGTTGATGACTAACAAGGGGACATCTGGAATTGATGTGATATTTTATTAGCATTGTGCTTACTAAAGGGCAACATAGCCTCGCTTTTCTTCTCATAAATATAACAATATAGCTGCAAGAACTGTAGGTTGTTTCTTAGCTAGAAAAGTGAGAGAAGCAGACTTGTCCAAGTTTCTATCTGGTTGCTACAAAAATTAATGAAATATAGCTTCACCGAACTGTCGGTTGTTCTGAGGTTACAAAAGTGAGAAAACTATGTCTTGTCCACATTTCTTACTGATTGCTACCAAAACAATACATGTAGGCACTTACTGCCACTTGAACACTCTCCTATTACTTTACACCAGACAATCAACATGATCTATGTCTTGGGCAAGCCCTTGCATAAGATTGATGCTTAACATGGACATTCGGTAGTGATATGATGTTTCAAATTTTGCATTATGTTTACAAAAGGACATGATTAACTCGTGTTTCTCAGCAAGAAAACTGAGAGAAACAAGACCTGTCCAAATTTCTTACTTATTGCTGCGGAAATAATGAAATACATGCTGATGCTTTTACTGTCCAAACAACTTAGCCTCACATGTGTTTTTCAGCAAGAAAACTGAGACACTTACAAATTGCTGCCAAAATAATGAAATATACTCTGATGCTCTTACTGTCCAAACAACTTATTTGCTCTCCTATTACTTTGCACAAGACAATCAACAGCAAGTATTGTTGCTAGCCTCTCAACTAGCGTTAGACCCCATAAAGCCTTCATTCTGCCGATATGTGCTCTTCATGAAAGAATATGTTATTCCACGAGCTCATCTCTCGATAATCGGTGTGTTATAAAGCAAACTACGTTAGTGTTCCATTTATTTTTACCAGTGGGAGTATATTTAAAGTGTCTTGTCCTAATCACAGATAAAAGTTATATAAATTCTCCTAGTCTCCCCCTGAAAGGAATACCATTTGAGGTGCTCACTCATGTGCGCTAAAGAAGCTCGCTAACTTAATAAACAGCAAGTTGTAGAGGAACATACTACCAAGGTTACCGTTGTGATTGTAACGTGTAACCTCATTATCTTGTCTGATTGGGACTCTTTAACCAAAAAAACTGTTAATCTAGATCTAGTTAATAATGTTATCATGAATAGATGTGCTCAGGTGCTGTTAGGTTACTCCCCCCAAACTCCTTTTTCCTCCAGCTATCTTCTTTGGGATCTGCTCTGTTGTTCCTACCACAACTTCAGCACCCACAAGCATCTTTTAAGTTTGTCTTGAACAGTGTATTACATGTTTGCTTTTCTAAACTGAGCTTTTAGGGCAATAGCATGTGGAGGTAAGATTCAGGCTCTCTTTTCTTTTTCTTTTTTTTGAATAAGTAAAATTCCCACTCTCTTACTCATTGGTCTCCAATATTCTTCCAATTACAATGCTTAAATGTCATATTACTTGGAAAGGGCTATTGGATATTGAATGTCTGCCTGTTGATGAGAAGGTCACCACTCCTTGATATACTCTTTCATGGTAGAAATAATATATAGATCTCGTCTTGAAACATCCTACCTTTATCTGAAATATTTCTTCGATCAGTGTCAGCATAAGCTACTTCTCTGGAATGTTAAAGAACATTTAGACCTTATCTTCAGGGATAGAGTGTGGTGAAGTTGCATGTTATTGATGAAAGAGTGTCAAAGTTATTTCTTGTTTCTAAACTATACTTTGAAGCTACTAACAAGCATGAGTTATCATGTCCTATCTATAGCATGTTTAAACTTTATGTGCTTTTTGTACTAGCCCAATTGCATCATATTGGCTATTTCTCCGGCCAATCAAGATATTGCAACTTCTGACGCAATAAAGCTTGCAAGAGAAGTCGATCCTTCAGGTACTATGGTGGGATATGCTAATTTTGTACTTCCAATAGGCTGCTAAAATTGGGCGGGTGTCTGATTGTACTTTATACTATATTCATATTTCAGGTGAAAGAACATTTGGAGTTTTAACAAAACTTGATCTGATGGATAAGGGAACCAACGCCTTGGATGTATGATCCATCCTTTTCCAGAAGTTGCTTGAATTACACAAGTTTGTGATCCTTGCAATACTTATTGTCTCCTATATTCTTTACTTATTTTTAATTTTACTGATGTTTAAGGTACTTGAGGGTCGATCATACAAGCTCCAGCATCCATGGGTTGGAATTGTTAATCGTTCACAGGCTGATATCAACAAGAATGTAGATATGATGGCCGCTCGTCGGAAGGAGCAGGAATATTTCGAATCCAGTCCTGAATATGGACATCTTGCTCATAAAATGGGAGCTGAATATCTTGCAAAACTTCTATCTAGGGTAGGTTTTCCTTTTTGGCTTTCAAATATTCCTTTTTGGGTTAAGAATTCCCTGAATTACCATTATTAACCTTTCCCTTTTTCCTTTTTGAAATTTCAGCACTTGGAGACTGTGATCAGACAGCGAATACCAAGCATTATTGCTCTAATAAATAAGACAATTGATGAGCTTAACTCTGAGTTGGACCGAATTGGCCGACCTGTTGGTGTAGATGGAGGGGTAATTACAGTATATGATTAAATCTGAGAACTAATGGTAATTGGGAGCTGCTTTTCTTATTTATTAACTTGAAGTAATTTCTTCTTTTTACAGGCACAGCTGTACACCATTTTGGAAATGTGCCGTGCATTCGATCGAATATTTAGAGAACACCTGGAAGGAGGGTAATGCTTAACAGTTAGAACTTCATGACATAGAATCACAGAATGCTAGTACTTCTTTGGGATTGAGGCATACTTGATTGATTTAATCTTGTTCGATCATGAGTTGACATGCTGAACTTATTAGATGAAGTTACAGTGATTACCTGAGTTCAGGGGGCCAGGAGTATCATGCTCTATATGACTTTACTATTATTACGTATATTATTTGATTGTAAAATGTTCTATTTTCTAATAAAAAGGATACTAGCTATACTTTCTTTTATCTCAGGAGGCCAGGTGGAGATAGAATATATCGTGTCTTTGACCATCAGCTACCAGATGCTCTTAAGAAGCTTCCATTTGATCGTCATCTTTCAACGAGTAATGTCAAAAAGGTTATTTCTGAGGCAGATGGATACCAACCTCACTTAATTGCTCCTGAGCAAGGGTACAGAAGGCTAATTGATGGATCCCTTGGCTTCTTCAAAGGCCCCGCTGAAGCCTCAGTTGATGCAGTAAAGTTCTTAATTTTGATTCTTGTTTAAAATGTTTGTCTTGTTCAGTGTTATATATCTGTGGTAGACATTATGCTAAGTTTCATCAAAATCCTGCTTTGTGGAAATCAGAAAGCTTCGATTTGATCAATTAGCTAGTTCAAACAGTATGAGGTAATGTAGATTAAAAAGGAGGAAAAATAGAAGGTAATCCGAAATGTCCACACGGACACGCATATAATTTGTCTCTTTACAGAAGATGACAGATATGTAGTTCAATATGCTTAATTCCATATTTCTTTTGCATCTTTACTTATGAATGTTGAAGTATTTAAATTTCTATTCTTCTGTATTTTTATCAATTACAACTATTTTAGGTTCGGATCTCATGAAGCCTTTGGATCTAGCACGTATCATGGTAGTGTTTTACTTCTTCAAAGATAATTGCTTTTTTTTGCTTTGCAGGTGCACTCCATTCTGAAAGAACTTGTGAGGAAGTCAATCGTAGAGACCCAGGTAAAGCAGACGTCTTCTGTAAACCTTGCTCTGCTGAATGGAATTATGTTGTTCTTCCCACAGGTTTGCTTGTTTATCAATAGGAACCTGGAGCTGATCCTTTTGATCATTCTTCAAATATTTAACCCAAAAACTGTAGCTATTTCTGCTAGCTTATGTTTCAGAAAGCACAGCCCGACTTGTTAAAGATAACTTCAGATTTCCTGCTATTTCATTTTTATGGCTCTCAACTGAATCCAAAAGGATTACTATACGTTTCGGTTTGCTGCAATATTAGTTTGAAACTGTAGTAATTATATCTACTAATATTTCTTAACATAGTACTTATCCATCTGTATCATGATAAGTTGTAAAATGTTCACATGCATCATCACAATTCGTCCAGAAGATATCAGATCACACAAGGAGTTGGATTCGAATTGTTATCCTAGTTTTCCTTCGAGGATTTATGTAGTAGTGCTTTTAGGTATATATTCCTTTCTTTGTCTTTTAATTCTTAACTATGGAAGATTTTGAAGTATGATTGTAGGAATTTGTGCAGTCACTAGACACTGGATTTCTGTCTTAGATTTGTGAAGAGGATGAAAGAATTCTGTGTTGACAAAAGCTATTCGAAGTTCATCAATGAGTAGTGTTAGTGCATGAGAGTCAGAAAATTTTGTTGAGAAGAAGAATACAGTGTTGGTTCTATGTTTCCTCCCCTGATATTTTCTTAGTGATGCGCAATGTTCAGAAATCATCATGATCTACTTGTTAATTATCATGTGCATTCAAATCTTGTTTATGTTACTAAGAACTTAAAGGGAAGTTTCTTCCAAACTAAAGATTATGATCTTAGGAGGGAAAAGGAATCATGCCTTTCTAAGCCCTGACCATAGATTCTGGCCAAAGAGAAAAAGAATAGCAACTCTTTTATGATCAGTTCTTGCCTATCCATCTTTCATAAATGCTTCTATATAAGAGGCCCAAACTTCATCTACTGAAAATACTAGGTCAATCAGAACATCAAGCTGACCTTTAGAAGATGAAAAGGTGATAATTCTAACCTAGAATATCCCTATGCAGGAACTGAAACGTTTTCCAACACTTCAATCTGATATAGCAGCGGCAGCAAATGATGCTCTTGAGAAATTTCGTAATGAAAGTCGAAAAACAGTTTTACGGCTGGTGGAGATGGAGTCTTCTTACCTGACAGTTGAATTCTTTAGGAAGCTTCAGACTGAACCAGAAAAACCCCCCCAAAACCAGGCACAAGCAGCGGCGCCAAATGTAGACCGGTATTCAGACAATCATCTAAGGAGAATTGGTAAGTATCATCAGATTGCTTTGCCCTTTTCAATCCATCGATAATTATTTCCTGAAGTGAAAATAAGATCACACACTTTTCTGTGAAGTCCACCACATAAAATACTTTTTAGTAGAACGTATAACCATATTCGGAGAATTGGTAAATAGTATATTGTTCGCGTTTTCTTTTCAAAGATGGCAGACTTCTTTGTAGATTCCACCCAGTAGGATACTTTAGTGAAACATATCTGTTCCGTTCTACGAAAGTAGAAAAACTGACTTAAAGACATACAGTGTCTAAATTATGTTGTTTCATCTGCAACAGGTTCAAATGTCTCTGCTTATATTAATATGGTCTGTGAAACATTGAGGAATACTATTCCTAAGGCTGTTGTCTTTTGCCAAGTCAGAGAAGCAAAGAGGTCATTATTAAATCAGTTCTATGCTCAAGTCGGAAGGAGAGAGGTAAAGTATTCGAGATTTTCCAAGTGTTTCCACAGTTTTTATTTCCCTGGGAGACTTCTGTAGCGAAAAGGATAAGTAAAGTTTTACACTAAATGTAGATTATACTCTCTGATCATCATGGCAAACCCTTACATGATCATGTCTCTATTATGAAAAACGTTTGATACTCAATAAACGTGATACAGAATATTCAGATTTAGAGATGCTAATGCAAAATGGATGATGGATACAGAATAAAACACTAGAGAGAAACTAAAGTCAATAGAGTAGAGCTCTGATTTCTTCATTTTTTTGTAATCTTATCAATCTGTTAAGATCTTTTAGTATCTGAAAAGATGAAGGTGAGGGTTATAGATATTTCTTTGCTGAATCCTAGATGTTTTGTGTGAGGAAACCTTAGACCACAAGGGGAAGGGGGTTTGCTAGTGTAGAGAAAATGATAAATATTTGACATTTCCTAGAAAGAAAATAAGTTATGTTCTCTAAATGTATGTACAGAAGGAGCAGCTGGGGAAAATGTTGGATGAGGATCCCTCTCTCATGGCAAAGAGAGAGACTATAGCCAAAAGGCTTGAGCTATATAAGTCAGCCAGAGATGAGATTGATGCAGTTGCATGGAAATGATGAGTTCCAGTTTTTCTTATTTGAAAAAAAAAAAATTCTCATTTTCTGGATAGAGTATAAAATAAAGTAGTAGGAGATGAAAGCATTGTTATGCCGGTGGCTAATCTTGCAAGGATGTTTTTCTCGATGCCAATATACCCTTCTTGCAATAAGGAAGGATTTCAGTTTCAAAATGTCCTACTTGGTAAATTCTTGTTTGGTGGTGCAAAATTACCAATTTAATTTCTTTATTTGTTATTCTTTCATTCTTTGTAATTCTAAGGGATTAGTCCAGTTTTGCTTCTGCGGAGCATCACATGCCAGGAAAATTGGAGGAAAAGCTTTTATGTTTTTCGGTAACAGTCAAATTTCAATGAGTTATGATGGAATTATTGCTTCTGACTTCTGATCGTCTTTCATATTTTCCAGAGATGTCATTTTCCATTTTGTACTATGATCTAGTCCAACATAACCAATTAAATTGGTTCTTGTGCCTAATAGTGATAAGCTAAATTAATGTTTTGTAGTACTTCACTTTGTACGTTTTCATATAATGTTGACTACAAGGTGTAGTCCTGGTTACCTTTTTTATACAATTTCATAATGCTTCTCTATGCTTATATTGTTTAGGATACTAGGACTAAGGTTATTGCAAAATGTTATGTTAGATGAAAATGTAATACAAAATTCCAATAAGATGGTTAAAATGGATGAAGATTACGTACAGAGTCTTATGCGGCAGAAGAATATTACAGATCAAAATGAGCAATTGTGTGATTAGCAATACTATATCAAAGTGAATGTTGGGCATCTTGGGCTCAACAAACTCACAAAATGAGTATGTAAAAAACGGAGTGAATGACAGCAATAGGGCATTTCGGTATCACTGTTGATTTTCTGACCATGCTCACCCACGGCAGAATTTCAAGTTTAATAATCCTCGCATGGCCATAGGCAACACTTTTGACTTTAAAGGTTTGTCCATGGATAAGCAGGAGTCAAAAAATTAAGACCATCCATTCTCAAGGACATTGAATGTAATTTCAAGGTAAAAACTTATATGAACTAGATGCTTACGATCAAATCATACTAGTTTACCATGGTAATAAAATAATGTGAGAATGTGTATTAATTAATTATGATTTAATGATGAGAATGTTTGTGAAGAATATGTCACGTGTTTGTTAATTTGGTGCAAATATCTAGTGAAGATGAAATATTTACTATCGGCACATATATACTGGTGTGTGTGTGTGTATATATATATATACACACACACACACACACACACCAGTTGTAGCAGCTATTAGTACCAAATTAGTCTCTCGGCACGTGTGTTGCACGTGTATGCGGAGTCATATATTATATAATTTTGTAGAATAATATTAATATAATTAAAGTAACATTTATAGAAATAATTATATATGAAAGAATAAAATATAAGTCCTGCGAATGACAAATGAAAATTATTGTATGGTCACTTGTTTGTTGCGGTCAAGAAGATTGGAAATTGTCAAGTAATTCTTTTTTTACTTATTTTAATTTATAAGATATAAACATGTATTTCTGGTGTATGCTCCTTTCATTCATTTAGGTTGCTCTGTCATGATCATAATTCTTGTTGTCGATATTGATATCTCTTAAGAGTGTAATATAAAGTTGTATATGTGAAAAAATAATAATATGGACTATCCAACATTGGGATTTATTTGATGTATATTTTATTTATCGTTGTTGCAAAACATAAAAGTACAGGAAGATGTTTTCCGACAAAATTGAGAGGATATCCTTTATTTTTACTAAAAGGGAACTTTCTAAATTTAGTAAATTTAAAAATATAAATAGTTTTAATCATTCCTAATAAGCTGAATCCTTGCTATTTGAAGAAGTATGAAATAGGTCAATCTCTCCTATTGAGTCACGTGAAGATGCAGAA
>AWOL01S0005221.1:8127-30412 GCA_000715115.1 Nicotiana otophora
TTTAGTGATCGTGACATGCATTTTGGACTGAGCGGCCAAATTTATCCAACCGATCAACCTTTTCTTTATATTTTTCCCTTCCGTCTTCGAAATTGGGCCTCATTGTGCCAACGATTTGCATCAA
Organism: Nicotiana otophora; assembly: GCA_000715115.1. Lineage (NCBI taxonomy): Eukaryota > Viridiplantae > Streptophyta > Magnoliopsida > Solanales > Solanaceae > Nicotiana > Nicotiana otophora. The sequence goes on from AWOL01S0005221.1 coordinate 8,252, forward strand.
ACTGACAGCTCACCTTCGAACAGTGGTACCCTCAAAAGGTTTTCACCAATCGATCTCTCTCATTTATTTATCTCTACCTACAATTGCCTTACAGTGCCCATGGGGGTTTTTACCAATAAGACTCCATCACTTTCATTCATTTTTTTTACTTTCTTATGCGTGCAACTTGACATCGTTCTGTGTCGTTTGACAATTGTTGCTCATTGCGTGCTACCCTTGGCATTTTTAAAGACAGATTGAGAGGCCTTAATTTGGAAGGCTTTTGGATATGGTTAGAAAGAAAGAGTCACATGAAAGCTCAAAATAGACTCAAGATGATGGGGTTGTATACTTACAACTCTTAGAATCGACTCTTCATAAAAGCATAAAACAAACTTCTACCCTAGTTTCAGATACTGAAAAATTTTATTTTTGATTTGGTTGGACCGAACCCTAGTATAGAGCTGCCTACGTATCCATTAAATGAATCAGGTCAAACATAGTTCAAACCTGATACAAAATATTTGTTGTTCTTGTTTCTTTGATCATTTTTAAACAAGCCTGAGCGAAGAGTAATTCTACTCGAAAATATGAGCTGGATCCCCCTAGGCGAAAAGGTTCTACCTGGGTTAAGCTACAAAAAAAAAAGCCTGGGTGAAGAATACTTCTACCCGGAACTATGAGATGGATCCCCCTAGGCGAAAAGGTTCTACCTGGGTTAAGCAAAGAAAAACAATCCTGGGCGAAGAGTACTTCTACTCGGAAATATGAGCTGGATCCCCCTAGGCAAAAAAGTTCTTCCTGGGTTAAGTTACGGAAAACAAGCCTGGGCGAAGAGTACTTCTACTCGGAACTATGAGCTGGATCCCCCTAGGCAAAAAGGTTCTACCTAGGTTAAGCTACATAAAACAACCNGGGTCAAGTTGGGCGGGTTGAGCTATGACCCATTGTTTAGCCCATCTTGACTCAGCCCATCTTAGCCCAAGTACACTTTGGGCTGGGTTAGGCAATGTCCCATTTATTGACCTAACCCATCTTGACCCGCCCAAATTCAGCCCGACCCGCCCATTTTCCACCCCTAAATACAACTGAACTATTATACAAGAAATTCTCAAGGACTGGTAGTAAAAATTATGAGCTTCTAAGCTTTAGAGTTTACAAAGCTGGTATGAAATAAATACATCATCTGTTTGAAATATACATGAACAAATTAAAAATTCTAAAGCTACCAAGGACAATAGGCAGTTAAGACCGGAACGCAGGTACATCTTCAAATCCAACTCCCGCCATACACAACAATATCAACATCTAACATCTGCACGCAAGATGTAGAAGTGTAGTATGAGTACAACCGACTCCATGTACTCAATAAGTAACAAACCTAACCTTAAGTTGAAAGTAGTGATGAGGTGGGACAAAGGTCAGCATCCAACTCCAATAACCAACAACAGTTCATAATAATATAATAAAGATGGTACAGGAAATAACTCAGCTCATTCACAGTTACGGAAAATATGCATGCTTTTCAAGTATAACAGTAAATCCCAAATCTTTCGCCGAAAACACCAAAAATATGAGTAAGTTTGAAAATTGTGATTTTTCCCAAAAACTTTCAACAACATTTAAGAAATCTCGTTACCAGATGGAATGAGGAAAGTACATCTCTATGCCTACATGTCAATGCGCATGTGAATGACATAAATGTTACAAAACCGTGTAACATGAGGGAATGCATCTCTATGCATGTGTGTCAAGTATACATGTCAATGCACTGCACCACAGTAATGAACTCGTGTACCCACACTCTTAGAGTACTTAATTTCACTGTCTCACACTCCCACTCATCACGCTCAATCGCTCAACACGCTCAGTCACTCAACATTTTACATGGCAGATCCAGCCCAAAAATCAATAGCAACTGCGCTCACTGTGGGTGTGCAGACTTCGGAGGCGCAGATCCATCCCAAGCGCTAATATAACCTGTTGCGGTGTGCAGCCCAATCCACATATATCCCTAAGGCCTATTGCAGCACGCAACCCGATCCACATATAGCCATAAGGCTTGTTGCGGCGTACAATGCGATCCACATATATATAGCCATAAGGCTTGTTGTGACATGCAACCCGATCCACATATATATAGCCATAAGACTTGTTGCGACGTGCAACCCATTCCACACATATATATAGCTATAAGGCTTATTGCAGCGTGCAACCCGATCCACATATATATCACTCACAATCTGGCCCTCAGGCCCTAACTCAATCGTCAATCTCTCTAGTCTCTCGGGCTCACAAATTTCATGCTAATCAACCCAAATAATGACAACAATATGATATGGCAACAAATGATAACAGAGACTGATATATTATATGTAAATAATGAACATGACTGAGTATGTAGATGCAATTTAAGCAAATAACTCAACAACAAAGATAACCTCAGTAGGTCCCAACCGAATAAGCATATAGCCTAAACATAATTTCTAACATGATTCACAATTCAATTTCTCTAACACGTGAAAATTTCATGGATAGAAACCAGATTAGGTAACTACACAATATCACAGAAACAACCGAGGCATAATTCATACGGTGCACGCCCACACGCCCGTCACCTAGCATGTGTATCACCTTAACACTAAGCACATAACATATATATTCGGGGTTCATACCCTCAGCACCAAGTTTAGAAGTGTTACTTACCTTGAACAAGCCAAATCAGTTTCGACCAAGACAAATGATACTCCAAAATGCCATCCCGCACGTACCGACTTCCGAAAAGCTCGAAACTAGCCAAAAGCAACTCAAATACATCCAATAATGCCTAAGAAAACAATTCAAAATAATAAAGGTCAATTCATTAATTAAAATCCCAAAGTCAACCAAAATGTCAAACCTGAGCCCGTACCTGGAACCCAACAAAACTTACAAAATCCGACAACCAATTCAATTACGAGTCTGACCATACTAGTTTCACCCAAATCCGACTCTAAAGCGATGTTCAAAACCCAATTATTCACTTTAGAAAAGTTTTGACAAAACCCCAATTTCTCTTGTGAAACCCCATGTTTTGATGTTAAATCTAGTGATGGATTAAATCTCTTACATATATGTTAGAATCACTTATCTCAAGCTTGTAGATGAAAGTCTAGGTTGACACCCTTCAAACCCAAGCTCCCAAGTCTCTAAAGTGGTGAAGAATGAAATAAAAGTCCAAAAATCCCATTTATATACTACAATATCTGATCTCCCACAGTGCTGACCACACTTTTCCTAGTGTGGTCCGCACTTCCAAGTCCTGCAGCCGCAATCCATATTGTGCGGCCGTACTTCAGCAACGACTACACTACCAGCCTTCAGTAAATTAGCCATACTTTTCTGTACAAATATCCAAAAGATGAATGATTTAATTTTCTGGAAATGAGACTCAAAGATCCACAACTTTTATTTTTGAATCATCTCAAAATTCCTTATAGATTGCAAGATATAAGCTCCCGAAACCAACAAACCTGCAAATTTTCCTGTTGCGGCCCTCAGTGCGATCCGCACTTTGACCATTGCCTCCGCAAACGTTTATGTGCGGCGGCACATGGGCTCCTCCGCACTTTACTCGCTCCAGAACATCATCAAAGTGCCGAAATGCCCAAACTTGTCCAAAACTCACTCGAAGCACACCCGGGGTCCCCGGGACCCCATCTAAACATACCAACAAGTCCTAAAATACAACACGGACCTACTTGAGGCCTCAAATTCTGCATAACATCATCGAAACGATGAATCACACCTCAAATCAAACTTAATGAACTTTTAAACTTTCAACTTTCGAAACTCATGCCAAATCATATCAAATTAACTCTGAATGATCTCAAAATTGGAACACAAGTCCCAAATGACATAACGAAACTATTACAATTCTCAAAACTATAATTTGAACCCGATATCATCAAAGTCAACTCTCGGTCAAACTTATGAACATTCCAAACCTTTAAATTTCCAACTTTCGCCAATTAGTGCAGAAACCTTCTAGAAATATCCAAATACAAATCAGGGAATACACTCTAGTCTAGAATTACCATCCGGACCTAAAGGAACCATCAATACTCCGGTCCGAGGTCGAATACTAAAAAGTCAAACTTGGTCAACTTTTCCAACTTAAAGCTTCAACTATGAAATTCATTCTTCCAAACTAATTCCGAAACACCTGAAAACTAACACTGACGATTCACACACGTCATAATACATCATATGAAGCTACTCAAGACTTCAAATAGCTGAACGGAATGCAAATGCTCAAAACGATCAGTCGAGTCGTTACAGACCAAGTCTCAATCTATTTTAAAAACCTTAAACCTTATTCCACTGTGATTTGGCGATAAAGACATTTAACCTCCATGGATATAACAGTTGGTTCCAAGTGAATTTATCCTAGACTTATTCTCAAAGCGTTTCAACTCTCCGTTTGTTCTCAAAGTATCTTTTCCTAGTTTTTCAACCTAAGATTAGGCTGGTTTTCTAAAATCTGGCCGAAGATTTAGCATGCATGTCATGTATATGCAAGAAGACACTAAATACAATAGCTTAGAATGACACGAAATGAACAATTGCATTTCATTGATTGAAGGATAGAGGGGATTGATGACAAGACAAACAAACTAAAATTTGAGTTACGACCTTGAGATAATTCAAAAAATACAAATGCCAATAAAACATGTTAACAGGAATCATAATCAAATATAATAACAGGATAGATATGTTCGACTCTTTAAAAACAAACAAAATAAAATATGGATTACAACTCCGAAATAATCTAGATAGAAGAAATGAATACAAAATAAGCTATCAAAACTTCTTTTTGATGAGGAGAGGAGTGATCTTCCAATTACTTAGCTTGAAATTTTAGCCATAGATTTGCTCCTTAACATCACTGGGCCTTCAACCATTCCTACTGGATTTAACTCGTTCCTATCACTGCATGCTAAATTCATGACCGATGATATTTGAGATTTCATAGCAGCTGATTTACCAAAACATTTGGAAGAATCATCATACTCTTTGTCATCATAAATTATTTCAATAAAATGCACATTTCCATATGTAGGCAACATGTTGTTGGTGGCACTTGGAGCAATATCCTCGTGCGCTACAATTCTCTTTTCTTGAGTCATTTCCTCTATTGCCTCATTCAAAGTGAGACAATCCTCTGTGTTATGTCCTTGGATATTGGAATGATATTCACATCGTGCGACAGGATCAAAGGTCCTCGAATTTGGATTAACACGATTTTGAGCAATTGGAGCGATCATGTTATACTGCTTCATTTTATGAAATAGACTTGTGTACGACTCCCCAATGGGTGTGAAAGTAATATTTTGCTTGAGACGAGGATTGTAGGCGTGCTTGAAAGTTTTGTTATTTCGGATAGGGGTTTCTTGAGGTTGGAGCCCGAATTTGTTGGTTATTGGATGGTCTGGCATAGGATTGAGCATTGGATGCTGCATACAATAAAGCAACTGAGTATTGAGGATCTGAGGGTGGATAGTAATACTGAGGGAAAATATAGGAAACCTGATGAGGCTGCCTATATTGTTGAGAGGCTTTCCTTGGACCTTTTCTCGACCCTGATGCCATCATGGCCTCATCATCTTTCCTCCTTCGATATGACATGCTACCCGACCCATTCTGAATTGCTTGTGTAGTAGTCTTTAAAGCATAGTAGTTGGGGATCTTGCTCGATTTGATTCCTTCTTCTACCAACTTTCCCATTTTCACCACATCATTAAAAGATCTGCCCATAACTGTGATCAATTGGCCGAAGTGAGCAGGATCTTGAGCTTGGAGGAAATAATCAACCATTTCACTTTCCTCCATTGGAGAATTAACTCGGGCAACTTGCTCTCTCCACCTAATCCCATATTCTCAGAAGTTGTCGCTAGCTTTCTTCGTCATCTTGGATAGGGAGGCACGGTCTGGAACAATGTCCAAATTATATTGGAAATGGCGGACAAAAGCCTGTGCCATGTAATCCCATGTGTACTATTTTTCAGCATCTTGAAGGGTGTACCACTTGGAGGCTGATCCACTTAGGCTCTGACTAAAGTAATCCATCAACAAATCATTTTTCCTACCAGCCCCTCTCATCTTGCTGCAATAGCTTCTCAAGTGAGCTACCAGATCTCCATGCCCATTGTATACTTCAAACTTTGGCATCTTGAATCCCACAGGTAGCTGGAGGTCAGGAAACAAACACAAACTTTTGTAAGACATATTTGTTGGTCCCCCTGTACCCTGCATGTTTCTTAGAGCTTGTTCCGGGCTTTTTACTTTCCTGACTATCTCATCTTGCTCTCCCATTTTGACAACCCTTTCATTCTCCGCGGGTGACACGTACTAAGGGGTCTGAGACCCTAAAAGTCATCTCTGGAGAGTAGTATCGACCATCATAAGCATTAGGAGGTAACTCGTTGTTGGTCTTAGTCATGGTAGGTAGTGGCGGGGTCGTATATACCGGGGTAACAGATACGACAAGAGGAGTATTCCTAATCGGTGCGGCTGGAGGTTGCACATTAGAGGTACTAGTGATGGAGAAAAAGCCGTAGTTTGGCACATACTCCGAGGGCAAAATGTTATCGCTTGTTGCAGGGAGCTAGGGTTGAGTTGCAAGGAGTACGGTAGATGTCCCTTATAAGGGACCCGAAGGCGGCGATTGACCAGTCACCCAGGCTTGATACACATCCGGCCAAGTATTGTTTCAACCTTCTTATTTTCTCAAGTGACCTTGACTTTTGTTCAACCAACTGACCTTGGGAGTCATCATTAATCAACTCAGTTCCATTATCGTTAGCCATCGGTAATGTTTCCTTGAATCTGGTAAAATATAGATGTGTTGCATATTTCACCACAAACCAACCACCCTAAGCTTACTGGATAAGAGGTAATAAATGTGTTAGGGTTAGCATTTTGAAAGTTACAATCACACAATGTATTCCATTAACCTAACTATATTTACCGCCTCTAGCATGATTTGAAAGGCTTCGTGTTTCATTCCGACTCATAAGGTTGCTGCTTATTGACGCTCTTATTTTCTTTCTTTTTTCCTCTTCTATTTTTTCTCTTTTTTTTTCTTCTATCCCTCTATTTGGACTTTCTTTACACCTTTTTTGAATCTTTATCTCTTACTTTAGAATTATTGAGAAATATTTCGATCGAACCTTTTGGGGGATGCCTACGTATTATGTTGTCGCATGAATCAGAGCATTACATAGTTCAGGAAAATTTTACAGCTAAACTCATTTTGAGAAAAGCGGAATATCCAGGAGGTAGATTTTCAAGAAATGACCACTATCTAACTCAAAAAGAATTTATAGCAAAAACCGCAAAATGACCTAATTGTTAAAATCAAAATAACACAAAAACGACCTTTCAATACTTCCGAAGAAAGTTTTGAGATCGTTTCACTAAAAGTTGGACAAAAATAGCTATTTATTATATATATATATTGTAAAATTTTACGTACACACATATTCAAATGTTTTTAAAATGGGAGCCGAACCCAATGAAGGTTGCCTACGTATCTCACAGGATAATGAGAATCAGACCCGCGTAGTTTGGTAAAAATAAATTGAAAATGATCTAACCAATTTTCATTTTTCTTTTTAGTTTTATGAAAATTTATCTTGAATATCATACGCACTAGACCACTTCGGGCTATTATTTTTTTTTATTTTTTAAAACGAACATTTGTACAAAAATCGGGAGGAATGTTCTTTATTTATCTCTTTTTGTTCAATTGATCTACGCTAAATCCGGTTAACATGCAAGCCTCCCAAATAATACAACAAGTAGCACATATCATGAACATAATTGTCTCAACAAGGTAGCTGTCCTAAATAGAACTTGGTCCCTGTGTCGAGCCGTGCTAAGTCAAATGCACGTGATGCAAATAAAGCGAACCTACTAGGGATATCCGTTATGTGGCTTGTTCTTCTAGGTTTTTAAATCTTACAGGGGAAGGTATCTAGACCTTGCTTACTTAGGCGGACAACCCAAGCCGAGGAGTGTCAGCGCGCCGGCCATAGAACATTTCTGACTTTGCTGGTGGTTCTCCCCTCCTAAACATGTTTGACTAAATCCTTCACCAAGAGCAGGTCTGCACATTCGCTTTATCTCAGATAGAAAATTTTGTGGAGATGGTCAGCACCCACAACACTATTACTGATCAGAAGATTCGGATGGGGTGTGGGAGAAGACAATTTATACATATAGTTCAGACAATATCAAAGCTGTAAATGAGCGACAATTAGCACATTAGGCTTACAAAAATAGCAATATCCAAAAATAAGAGAAGCCAAAAAATAATCAATGTACAAAGTGCGAACTCTAGCAATCTTTCTGGCAGAGTCGTCAGAGCTGTCACACCCCTTTTTTACCACCCACAAAATAATGTACGTGGACTATGGATTAAAGGATTTTTCCAATTAAAATAACAAACTTGAATAAAGATTATTTTATTTACAGAGTCACCACTTGAAATTGATTTTGTTGGTGTTCCAAGTCACCTTTTATTTGAATCCCTAATCAAAGGAAGGGTTGACTCTATTTTTATTGGTCCGCAAAAATAGGAGAAATTTTGTTGCCCGGGGAGAAGGTGTGAGGCACTCCCTGAATCTCATGGTTCTAGCATGGTCGCTTTTATTGACTAAAACTTGGCTTAAATATTTTTGGATAAATGTGTTATTTACCTTAAGTTATTATTGTCTATTGCCGCTTTAACTGAATTTTATTAATTTTGGCCTAGGAGATTGTAAGCACACAAGGTTTTACTTGGTTATGTGAGTTTTAACCAAGGAACAGGTATGAACACATGGTCAAACACGATTTATTATTAACAAGTCAAGGAGCGGGAATGCACACATGACCACTTTTATTATTTGATATTAACCAAGGATCGTGTGAGAACACATGGTTCACATTTGAAGGCGCGCCTAAAATTGCCTAGCGAACTAAATTAATTATTAAAAGTGATTAAGTTATCAAATTATTTAAAGAAAAATTCAACTTTTTATTTACGGAGGAGAAGTGGACAACTTTGTTTTATTTATGGATAAGGCCATTTATGCTTATTTTAAAGAGCTCAACTGATGCAACGCACTACTCGTTGCAATATCCGTGAAATTCAAACAATTACTCAATGACTTCACTAATAAGAACTGGCCAAAAATGTAAATGACCTCTCCACCTCCGCTTCTGAAACTTTTCTATATGCAAGTCTAAACTTGATAGCCAGATCGCAGTCTACTAGACAACTTTTAACTAAATGTTAGCTCATTTTAAATCATTAAACCAGCCTATTGACTGGCTAACATGGAAAGGACCTCAAGAAAATACTGTTGGGAAACTACAGCTGAAATTTACACTTTAAACCTAAACATAAAAACTTCCAGTAACACTTTTAGTACTAAAAGAACATGGAAACCCTATTCTTATTGTACTTGATACTTAAAAGATCTGAAACTATATATCATTACCAATTACCATGTAAGCATACACAAAACAAAATACTAGTAACAACAACAACAACTCAGTATAATCTCACTAGTGGGGTCTGGGGAGGGTAGTGTGTACGCAGACCTTACCCCTACCCTGGGGTAGAGAGGCTGTTTCCAAATGACCCTCGGCATCCTTCCCTCCAAGAACTCCCCACCTTGCTCTTGGGGTGACTCGAACTCACAACCTCTTGGTTGGAAGTGGAGGGTGCTTACCATCAGAGCAACCCACCTTGTCAGAACAAAATACTAGTAACGTAGTCCCAAATCAAAGAAGTGCAACAAACCGAATATTCATGTGAAGTAGCTAAATGGTAGGAAATTTCAACATTCATTCATGATAAATAAGCTCATATTACAAGTTGAGAGAGAAACCTAAATGGTAGGAAAATCACATAACTCGTAGTGATGATCTCTACTTTCCACAAACGACTAATCACAACAAAAATACATCCAATATCAACAACCAAACAGCAGCGAGATACCAGTGAGATAAATCATAAAGAACGAACTACAAACCCCAAGAACGTAAACTTTTAAACCAAGAAATAACCTAGAAACTTTTACGGAAAATTTTCTTAAATAAAGAGAGGCTGCCAGAGTTGTTTTTTGAAGCAACGGTTAAGTTGTCTCTGTGTGACTTATAAATTATGAATTCGAGTCCTGGAACTACACGAAAATAACTTAATCATTGCTTCAAAGTTTCCATTCAAAATAATGTTGATAGTGGGTAAAAATACTCTACATTATTAGTGTAAAGATTTAACTTACATGCATAAGTAATAGTGTCAAGTATTTTTATATTATTAGTGTATCGTACGTAACACTATAAATAAATTTTAAAAAAACACTATATTACTTTGAATAACATGTACTTATAATTATCATTAAGTGAAAAAAATAAGGTGTAAACATTCATTTTAATTGTCTATATATAAAGCATAGTTAAATCTAATTTTTATTAAAATAAAGATGAGGTAAGCAGTCACATAAAACAAAGAATACTACAAGACTGAAACATGACAACGTCGAAGACTGACTGCGTGTTCTTTGTTCTGATTTGGTGCACGACATTCAAGCAGAATAGAACAGTCTTTAAGTCAAGAAGAGTAGAACAGTCATTGATGCCCTATGCAGTCAATCACTATGGCTATAAATACTGAGTATAGCACAAATATTATATGCGTTATATTTTAATGGGGTAACTGACCGTTAAAGTATCGTATTAGATGTGTTATAGTCAACATTTTTTTCTATTTATTTTTGTCTCTTGAGTCAAAATTTACAATATTTTAGCAGGACTCCCACTAAAGTGTCCTCTAGCAGATTGTGGACTTTATAGTCTGTCACAAAGATAAAGTAGGTGTGACAAACACTCACAGAAGAGAGATCGTAAATTTAGCAAATGAATGTGAATTGTGAATCATACCATACGCACAATAGATGTTTCAGTGATAATTGGAACAAGGACTAAAAGGAAATATTAACTTCAGCAAGCAAGAGTAGCTTCTGACTGTGTCATCCTCATTGTCTTTGTCTTACATAAGCGATGTTCTTTCTATTAACCATCTTATCTTATGGTTATCTTGACTAAGTCATAGGATAATATCTTCTTTATCTCTTGTTACTGATTGGTACAGTTTGAATAAGTCTCCTCATAATTTGGAGCATCTTTAGGAGTAGATATTAGTTCCTATTATATAGGAGCTTCTTAGGAGTAGATATTAGTTCCTATTATATAGGAGCTTCTGTAGAAGACAGTTAACTTTACTTCAGCTCTAGTTTGTTGTAATTTATGTATTTAAGGCTTGTTATCAGATTCAATACAATCATCCTTTGACCTCCTTATCAACTGAACTTTATACTTTCCCCAAAGAAAGTTCAGCATCATAAATCGACCGGCCAAAAATAAATCTAAGTTTACAGAAATTAAAACCTCAAAAGCTCTAGATTGAGGTTTCAATCAACCAGAAAGAAGTGACATAACAAAATAGCATGTATAAGAATATCATCCCCTATTACCATACAAGTTTCAATTAGAGCCAATAAATGCAGTAACCTCTGTAATACTCTATACCTCTCCAGAGTTGATTTTAGTTTTGCCCCAAAAGTATTTTGCGCAGGAGTACCAATGACCTTTTTTGTAGGTTGATAATACTTCATCTGCTAACTGAGAGCTCGGCAATGAATTCACTTTAACATGTCTGCAGAGGAGTGAATGAAAAGCAAATGTACCTCCTTCACCATTATCATCAGCTTTAAGCGCAATGAAGACCTACTTTAACATAGGAGTCAAAGTCAATGTCCAAAAGATAAATGACAGAACAACATAGACTTTCTTCATTGGTCTCTGAGTATTCAGTGTATTCAGCAGAAATACTTGTATATACATACAGTGTGGAGGTACTCAAATTCCAATAGTCCTAAACTTCGATAAGCCAATGTCAACACTGTCCTTCATGATTCTTTTTGCAATCCCAGAAAATCAACAACACTTTTTTAACTTTAATTGATATTTTGTAGTCGTATGATAGAAAATATTACCAAAGGTGATGAACTTATATGTGAATCACATGGAAGATATAGAGGAAAGCATGAAGATCTTTACATGCTAAAGGCAATGTAACATGAATATAAACAGACGTTTAACCGTAAAATCAGTGAAGAAATTCCCATTATGCATTAGACATTTACGATAACAGGTTACAATCAAATTCAAAATAGAAATAAGAGAGCATAATTATTTCACACAGGAATTGTGATTTGTACAATAGGAAATTGTACCAGTACTACATTGAATTTTCATATGCTTGACGTAGTGCCGCCCATAGTGGGAGTTGCCTTCTCATGATTAGCATTCCTTAAGAGAGATTATATCATGACAACCTGTATATAGTCTTCCCATCGTAATTGCAAACTCATTTGCTTTAGTCTCAGAATTAATGGATAAAACAACCTGAAAAGGCAATAATCTATCACAATGAAATTGTAGATACGGATTTAACCTAAATAGACTGATAGTCAAAGAATTTTTACGCTATAAGTATATTTATTACGGTATATAATATTCCAAGTTGCTGACTTTTTATGGATGGTTACTTGTATCGTTTGTAGAGGAAGTTAAACTTTGTAATTTTTCAAGTACTAATCTCATTTTATGGATGGTTACATCTACATGTATTATACATGTATTGTATAGAAATTAAACTTGGTAGACATAACTTGAAATGGTGCTTTAGATAATAAGCCAAAGAATACGTAACTACCTTGAGATCACCAGGTAACTTAGGAAGAAATGCCTCAGCAAAATCTGTAATTGTGTGATTGATTTGTGATGGCTTCCACTACATCAGGGTGACAGTGCCCACAAGATAGAGTTGTAATTCCTTCAAATATATCATGATATTTACGTCCATTGTCGTCATATAAGTATTGTCTCTTACCGTGTATCAGATTCAGCTTCGTATAATAACTACAGTCATCTCAAAGCACCTTGCTAATCTCAATAACAGTGAATAATACCAAAATGTAATTCAAGAATACTGAATCTGGTAATTCTCAGTGAAGTAGTAACCATAGTAACTCTCCTGTTAAACTATAAGATTGAATCAAGGATATAATAACTCGCCTGTTAAAATATACGGTAAAGGGCCAAATATACCCCTCTACTTTCGAAGATGGTCTAAGAATACCCTTCGTTATACTATTGGATTATCTATAACCCTGCAGTCATACTTTATGTTGAAATATACCCCTCATTTAAACGGAGGGACACGTGTTATCGTTCTGTTGGTCAATTTTAAATCTCTCCTAATTAATTAAAAATACATATTACCCATACTCGAAAAATAATTTTTTTTTTTTGTAAAAACTGGAAAAAACTAAATTTAATTTTTACAAAAAACTGAAAAAAAAGAAAATATTTTTTTTCTCCAGTTTTTACAAAAAAACAATGCTTTAAAAAAACTGAAAAATATTTTCTAAAACAATATATTTGTAAAAACTGGAAAAAAGCTGAAAATTAATTTTCTAAAGCAATTAAAAACTGGAAAAAACTGAAATATTTTTAACTAAAAACTAAAAAAAAAGAAAATATTTATTTTTTCAATTTTTACAAAATATTGCTTTAGAAAATTATTTTTTAGTTTTTTTTTCTGTTTTTACAAAAATATTATTTTAGAAAATATTTTTCAGCTTTTTTTAAAGCATGTTTTTTTTTTTTTTGTAAAAACTTGACAAGGTGGGTTGCTCTAATGGTAAGCGTCATTCACTTCCAACCGAGAGGTTGTGAGTTCGAGTCACCCCAAGAGCAAGGTGGGAGTTCTTGGAGGGAAGGATGCCGAGGGTCTATTGAAAACAATCTCTCTACCCCAGGGTAGGGGTAAGGTCTGCGTACACACTACCCTCCCCAGACCCCACTAGTGAGATTTTACAAAAAACATTGCTTTAGAAAATTGATTTTCAGTTTTTTTTTCAGTTTTTACAAAAATATTGTTTAGAAAATATATTTCAGTTTTTCTAAAGCGGTTTTTTTTTGTAAAAACTAGGAAAAAAATATTTTCGTTTTTTTCAGTTTTTAGTAAAAAAAATTAGTTTTTTCCAGTTTTTTCCAAAAAAAAAATTATTTTTCGAGTATGATTAATGGGTCTTTTTAATTAATTAGGAGATATTTTGAATTGACCAACAGGACGATGACACATGTCCCTCCGTTTAAATGAAGGGTATATTTGAACCCAAAGTATGACTGCAGGGGTATATATAACTCAACAGTATAACGAGGGGTATTCTTAGACCATTTTCGAAAGTAGAGGAGTATATTTGGCCTTTTGCCGTAAAATATAAGATTGAATTAAGGACAAAGCCATATGGTCGGCGTCTAAAAATTACACGGTGTATATAGATAAAATATTACATTTTAGAGTTATATAAGACATATTGAACACCCGAAATTTTTTTCACTTCTTTCAAATTTGAACACCCTTAGGGAAAGTCCTAGCTTCGTCGCTGGATTGAATATCTGAATGAAACATGTTATGGAATATGAATTATTGCTGGATTACTCTAAGCCTAACCAGATTTACTAAGACTTTCTTGTGTAATTTGAATGAGTAGGTCCAGACGACCCCTTTCTATACAGTTCTTTTCCACCACCATTGTAGGAACCTCCAAAGTTACTAAGGAAATCTACTATTACTTCTACAGCAGCAGTTCTTTCCCAGTTAGATATTGTTGCATAGCAGAAGCAACATCACATATAGTAAATAGGTTGCGCGCTCTAAACTACCAACTTCCTCAAATTGTCAGTACCTTATCGACAATCACCACAATAGAGTAAATTGACACACCCATAAAAGACAAATCTCATCCAAAGTTATACTCTCTGTGGATCAAATATTGAAATTTAATATCCAATTTCACTTCAGTCCAATTTGAAATCTCACTTCTCTCTTCGCAACCACAAAGTAAATAGAAGGAAAAATTAACTGATGTCTAGTATAAACAATTCGAAACACACGGCATTTCTTTCAATTTCTCAAATACCTACTTCAAATTAATTTTCTCAACAACTATTCATAAGCGATGATATGTTATTTTGTTACATTATATTACAACCTACTCATTAGGAAAGAAATCTTTTACTAATTCACCAAGTTGTAAGAAAAGATATACTTCGCTAGCATACTTGAGATAGGGGGAATACATCACATTATAAGTGGAAGGTGAGCTACATGTTGTTGGCCATACAATCTAAAATAATTGGTGAAGTTCTTTTCTTGTTTTTATGGTGCAGTGTGTTGAAATTTCTTATGAGATTTTAAAGTACCAAATAGTTCCAGTAGATTTTCAAATAGAATCAATTATAATAGCAAAAGAAATAAAGTCTTTGATATTATGCTCCACTTTGTACAGAAAATTTTCGGAGAGAACAAAAATTGAACTCAAATATTTTTTTAACTTAGTCAAGCGAAACAACTCAGCGAACCTTAAACTATTTCATCATCTTTCTTTTCTAACATTGAAAAATAAATCAAGTCAAAGTTAAAGTAGGGAAAATACAAAATTCTAAAAAGAGCCAGGCATACAATTCTTTACAAAGCTAGGCACATATGTTTGAAAATCCAAAAGCTTAATGAAGAGCTTAATTGCATCAGCTTTCCAATAAGTGAAATTTTCATCAACTCAAAAGAGAAACTATAGTGTAGAGTGTAGACTCATCCTTTTTGTGGACCAATGTAAAGCAGCTAATGCCACGTGGTAGAAGCTTTAAATTAATGGATACCAAAATTATCGACAAAATAGTTCGGGCAGGCAAAAGTTAATGGAAAAGTTACATTACCAACACAAAGTAAACCAATCAAAATTACACAAGAAAGTCAAATGTCGACTTTGTCCTGAACGGCAAGCACCCATGACGACCCTAAGCTCCTCTAACTCTCCCTTATTAATTGTAGGAATAGGAAAAATACAAGAAATCCAAAATTAGGTGGGGTGCTTGACTAAGAATAAAGCCCAGGAGTTGGAGGGGCGGTTGTCGGCTATGGGAGCTTGGAGGAACAGTGGTGACGCAAGTATTATGTGGTCGACGACAGCAGACTGTATAAGAGAGGCTGCGAGAGAGGTGTTAGGGATCTCGACGGGCGTCTCTAGCAGGCACAATGGAGACTGATGGTGGAATGAAGTGATCCAAGATAAAGCGGAAGCGAAGAAGGCAGCATACCTAAAATTAGTATGGAGCACAAGTGAGGATGAGAGGAGAGCGTGCATGGAGGGGTATAAAGTAGCTAGGAAGGAAGCTAAGGTGGCGATCACGGAGGCTAAAGTTGCAGCCTATGGCCGTATTTACGAAAAACTGGGGGAAAAAAACGGAGAGAAGAAGTTATTTCGGCTGGCGAAGACGAGAGAGAGGAAGGCCCGGGATTTGAACCAAGTGAAATGAATCAAGGACGACGATGGTAGAGTATTGATGGAAGATGCTCATATCAAGAGGAGATGACAGACTTACTTTCATGAATTTCTGAATAAAAAAGAAGATCGAGATATTGTGCTAGGTGAACTTGAGCATTCCGAGAGTCATCGTGACTTTGGGGAATGCATGCGCATCGAGGTTGAGGAGGTTGTTGGAGTTATGCGTAAGATGAGTAGGGGCAGAGCGACCGGGCCAGACGAAATTCCGATTGAATTTTGGAAGTGTGTGGGCAAATCAGGCTTGGAGTGGCTGACTAGGCTATTTAATATTATTTTTAGGACGAAGAGGATGCCGGAAGAATGGAGGTGGAGTACAGTGATTCTGTTGTATAAGAACAAAGGTGATATCCATAGTTGTAACAATTATAGAGGTATCAAATTACCGAGTCATACCATGAAAGTTTGGGAGATGGTGGTTGAAGCGAGGGTGAGAAGGACAGTATCTATATCCGACAACCAGTTCGGGTTCATGCCGGGTCATTATACTACGGAAGCTATACACCTTATTAGGAGGTTGGTGGAATGGTACAGGGAGAGGAAGAAGGATCTGCACATGGTGTTTATTGATTTAAAGAAAACGTACGACAAGGTTCCTAGAGAAGTTCTCTGGAGATGTGTAATGACCCAACCAGTTATTTTGACTTTTAGAACCCTGTTCCTCTAAATAAAATTTCCTATATATGCTTTTATTAATTTATGACTTGCGGGGATGGTTGGTTCAGATTTTGAAAGTGATCGAATTGAAATCGGAACAATTGGTTCCTTAGTTTGGCTTTAAAAGGCCAACTTTGACTTTGATCAGCATTTTGAGAAAGCGACCCCGAAATCGGGATTTGACGGTTCCAATAGGTTCGTATGATGATTTCGGACTTGAGCGTATGTTCGAATAGGGTTTTGGATAACCAGGGAGCGTTTTAGCGCTTAATAGTAAAAATCAACTATTTGAAGGTTTAAAGTTCTTTAAATTTGGTTTGAGGTATGATTCTTAGTTTTGATGTTGTTTTACACGTTCCGAGTGTTCGAGCAAGTCCGTTTTATGATATCAAACTTGTTGGTATGATCGGACGGGGCCCCGGGGCCCCGAGTGTTAACCGGACGAGGCTCGGACCAATTTTGAAATTTGGAGGGAGAACTGAAGCTTTCTGCTTCTGGTACGATCGCACCTGCGCTTGGACAACCGCATGTGCGACCCTCGCAGATGCGAGTTTTGTTCGCAGAAGCGGAAAAAGGGAAGGGGAGGCCATCTCCGCAAATGCGGAATTTTGGCGCACCTGCGAACGCGCAGGTGCGAAGTAGTGTGCGTATATGCGACCTTGGCCCAGGCGAGTGAAACTCGCACCTGCGAGGAATTTCCGCAGGTGCGAAGTCACAGGTGCGGTCAATCCCTTCGCAGGTGCGAAAAACCTACTTGGGCAGAACCTTAAAAACGGACGAGGCTCAGTTTATTTTAGTCCGTTTTTCTTCCATGTTTGGGCGATTTCAGAGCTTTTTGAGAGCGGATTTTAACTAGCAATTTGAAGGTAAGTTAATTCTACACACGTTGAGTTAAATACATAGATTAAGGGTAGATTATAACTAGTAAATCTTGGAAATCAAGATTTAGATGAAAAACCTAGATTTTTATAAAAATGAGATTTTAACCACGAAAATGGTTATGGAATTAGATAGAAATTATATATTTGAGTTCTTGAGATTATGGGTAACGTTTTCCTCCGAAAGTTTTTGGAATACGGACACGTGGGCCCGAGATGAATTTTAGGAATTTTACCATTTTGGATAGAATAATTTATTTAATAGTTGAATTTCGAATTATTGAACATGCATTAATTATTTTATATAAATTTTGGATAGTTTCGAATTTTTCGGCATCGAATTGAGGTTTTACGAGATATTTGATCGGAAAAGTGGACTTTGAGACAAGGTAAGTCCCTTGTCTAATCTTGTGATGGGGAATTTACCCCATTGTGGATTTAAATTAATAATTATTGCTAAATGTAGGGGCTACGTACGCACGAGGTGACAAGAGTCCGTACGTAGCTACTATTTATGCTAAAGTCCGGGTAGTTTAGGACTCAAATCATGAATTACGTGTGTAAATTGTATTCTTTATTTAATTAAATTATTTGAAATATATTGTGAATTGTTAGGAAAATATAATAAAAGATGAAAATCTAATATACTTAATTTTTCTGTATAAATTATTTAATTGTTAAAAGAAATTGTGCATCCTCTCGTATTAATCTATCAATAAATAAATTCTCATTCTGGAGGTACATAAGAAAATGTCATCCTTTCTTGTGGAGCAGGCCGAATGCCTTGGCAGTATAGATGCATCTATGGATCGCGTCATACGTCCCTCGGCAGTGTACACAATACTCTGGATCGGGCCGTACGACCTCGGCAGAAATAGTGCCTAATAATAATAATAATTATACGATACCTTGATATTTTAATTGCAGCTTGTGAATTTAATTAAGAGATTGGGAATTGTTGCATTTGAAGAAATTTAATTAATTTTGTTGGTTAAATAAAATTATTGTTAACTCTGTGAATTATGTTGATTTAAATATTTCTATTTTTATTTTATTTATTTTTATTGACCCTTAGTGAGTGTCAAGGTCGACCATCTCGTCTCTACCTCTTCGAGATTAGGCTTGATACTTACTGGGTACACATTATTTATGTACTCATGCTACACTTGCTGCACTTTTTGTGCAGGACCTGAGACAGGTGCTATAGTTGGACCTATCAGCGCGCACCCACGATATCCAGAGGCTTAGTGGTGAGCTGCCCTTCTGAGTCATTCTACAGCAACCGATGCTTCTTTTTGAAATTTTTATTCTGTCTATTTCATTCCAGACAGTATTTGAAACTTTTGTATAATCTACTAGATGTTCATACACTTGTGACACCAGGTCTTGGCACACACATTAGTAGAATGTTTTGATTTGATTATTTTTCTTGGTTATTTTAATCTACTAGATGTTTTCATATTGTTTTAATTCTTGCAAGTAAAAAAGAGTTTAATTACTCGGCTAATCTTAAAGAATAGAATATGAGTTTAAATTAATGGTTGTCTTGCCTAGCTGTAGTGTTGGGCGTCATCATGGCCTATAGGTGAAATTGGGTCATGACAAGATGCTTAAAGGCAAAAGGCATGTCGGCTGCCTACATTTGGGCAATTAAGGACATGTATGATGGGGCTAAGACTCGGGTTAGGACGGTAGGAGGCGACTCTGAGTAATTTCCAGTTGTTATTGTGTTACACCAAGGTTCTGCGCTCAGTCCGTTCTTATTTGCCCTGGTGATGGACGCGTTAATACATCATATTCAAGGGGAGGTGCCATGGTGTATGTTATTTGCCGATGACGTAGTTCTGATTGATGAGTCACGAACCAATGTTAACGAGAGGTTGGAGGTATGGAGATAGGCCCTTGAGTCTAAGGGTTTCAAAATGAGTAGGACGAAGACGAAATACCTGGAGTGTAAATTCAGCACTGAACCGAGGGAAGTGGGCGTGGAAGTGAGGCTTGAATCACAGGTCATACCAAGTAGTGGCAATTTCAAGTACCTTGGGTCGGTTATCCAGAGGGGAGGGGATATTGACGAGGATGTCACACACCGTATTGGGGTGGGGTGGATGAAGTGAAGGTTAGCATCTAGAGTCTTGTGCGATAAGAGAGTGCCACCGATACTCAAAGGTAAGTTTTACAAAGCGATGGTTAGATCGGCCATGATGTATGGGGTTGAGTGTTAGCCTATTAAGAACTCACATATCCAGAAGATGAAAGTAGCAGAAATGAGGATATTGAGGTGGATGTGCGGTCACACTAGGATGGATAAGATTAGGGATGAAGATATTCGAGAGAAGGTGGGTGTGGCTCCCATTGATGATAAGATGCGGGAAGCGAGGCTTAGATGGTTCGGACACGTCTAAAGGAGAAGCCCAGATGCTCCGGTAAAGAGGTGTGAGCGGTGGCTCGCTTTGGAGGGCACACGAAGAGGTAGAGGACGGCCTAAGAAGTATTGGGGATAGGTAATCAGGCAAGACATGGCAAAGCTTCAGATTTCCAAGGACATGGCTCTTGATAGGAAGTTGTGGAGGTCGAGTATTAAGGCTGTAAGTTAGGATGTAGTTGAGTCTTCCTTATTTCGTACCTTTGTGAGGCTAGTCTTGTAGAGTTTTTGTCGATGTCAGCTAGTGACAATGTTGTGTCTTACTACTCCTTTATTTACTATAGTGTCGAGTCTATGTACTGTCTATCGCGTTTGCTTTGCATCTACTTTCTCATTTTCATGATGTTATTTTTCCTATGGTTTCTATTGGTGATACTGATATTGTCTCTTTTCGTCTTCTTGAGCCGAGGGTCTTTCGGAAACAACATCTCTACTCCCTCAGGATAGGGGTAAGGTATGCGTACACACTACCCTCCCCACACCCCACTAATGAGATTTCATTGGGTCGTTGTTGTTGTTGTTGTTGTTGTTGTATTCTTTTATGACACAGTTTGGTGTTCTTTATTATTATGTAAATTGTGATATTATAATTAGGGTCTTTAATGAATACCAAATCACCGAAACGAAAAATCGAATCATAACCAGAGCTATCAAAATAGGCTAGCCCAGCCCAGCTCAACCTAAACCTCACGAGCCATAAAATTTGATGGGCTAGAATGGTCCGGCCCCATTTATGAAAGGGCCTTAAAATAGCCGGTCCAACCTAGCCTTCCAGTTTTTCTAACTTTTTTTTTAAAGAATATTTTTCAATATAAGTTCAAACCTAAAATTCGATAAATTTATTAATATTTTCAATATATGATGATGTGCAAGTAATTAAAAAAATTGCAAAAGCATATATTTTTATTAGACAATATATCAATATTACATAAAAGTTTATAGTATTCAAGAAAGTCCAATTTGTTAAGATTGTATACCTTTTCCCAGATATAAACTTATTGATAATTTATAAAGAAAACGAACCATATCATCGTAAAGGTTTCACACTGAATTTAGTATTATATGTTGAAAACCTTTAGAAGTCATTTATTTACCTTTAATCATTAAAATTGGTTTGATCATGTTGTTCGATTAATGAAAGGGAATGATTTATGTACTCTCACATAGAAATATTTAATAGATCATAGGTCTATTTATTTTTGCAATTCCTTCTAAGTATACATGGACTACTGGAAAACTATATTCATAACTTTAATGGGTTAAACAAATTGATTGAATTTGAATTTCATGTACAAAGATTAAAAAATAAAAATAAAAATTAAACCGAAAACTAAAAAACTAAAATAGATGATTTTGTTATGAATATATTATATTATGGATATTCATTTAGTACTCCGTTATAAATAAGCTTCCTGAAGAAGCTTATTCATATGAGGCTCCGCCGTAAATATGTTTATCCATTTAGTACTCCATTGAAAATAAGCCCTGTGAAGAAGCTTATCCTTTCGGTACTCCGTTATGGATAAATATTACCCATGGTAGAAGATTATCTATATGTGGCACAACAGCTCACACAACAGCTTACACAGCAGCTTGCAGTAGTAACTTACACAGCAGCTTGCAATAGCAGCTTACACAACAACTTCCTTTATTCTATAAATAGAGGAGAATTCAGTTCATTATGTATATAAGTTTGAAGTTTGAATAATATATC
>AWOL01S0005228.1:0-14904 GCA_000715115.1 Nicotiana otophora
CTTGCATATAATATATCATTCTCTATTGTTCCTTACTGATACATTACATCATTTTTGTTTGGGATGATTTTCATGATTTATGAGAGACCGAGAGGCTGGAGAGGTTGATGAATGAGTGAGGCTGAGGGACTGATTGTGAATATATTTATGGGATCGGGATGCACGCCATAATATATTCATTGATTTATGCCATGATTGGCTTGATATAGAGCTTGGGATGAAAGAGCCCCTCCGAAGTCTATACAGACTCCCCAATAAGCGCAGGTACCTATTGAGTGCGAGTGTCGAGTGTCGAGTGTCTAGTGCCAAGTGCTGAGCGACTGAGAGGAATGAGTGATTGTGAGGTTGGAGTGAATGTGAGGATTGAGTAACTGTTTCTCTAAGAGGATGCATTTGAATTCATTATTGTTGCATTTATCTGTCACACATCAATGTCTTGAAATTTCTAAGAGATATTATATTCTACTTCACTTGGACTTGCCATGAGTTAACTGATTAGGCTTAAATTGTCGAACTTGGAAGCATGCCTACTTTCCTATGTTGAAAATTATTGAAATTGAACTATAATTCTAAATCTCATCACTACTTTCAGTTCTTTATTTAGTCTTGTTACTTACTGAGTTGGTTGTACTCATGCCACACTCATGCCACACGCTGCACTTTATGTGCAGATCCAGGTATTTCCGGACACGGTGGGTGTTGATTCACTTTATAGCTGACCCTTCAGTGATTTCGAGGTAGTTGCTCAACGTTTTTGCAGACCTTGTTCCTCCTTCCCTATCTTCCCGCTTATTGTACTTTATTTCAGACTGTGATAGACGGTATTTTCCAAACTTGTGGTATTTAGATGCTCATGTACTCAGTGACACCCCGATGTTGGAAATTTTCGCGTTGTGTTTTGGATTTTCTATCCCATTTATGAGAACTTCTATTATTTAAACTACTTTAATTCATTTTTCGTTAAAAGTATTTGAAATATATTCGAAAAGCCGGCTTGCCTAGTACCGCGTTAGGCGCCATTACGGCAGGCTAGTTTTTGGGTCGTGACACAGCATATGTTGCACATTATTGTTTTCTCCTGGATGAGGTCTTGAGTCCTAGATACATGGACAATTTTAGAAGTTAAGATGATGCTGGCACTATTGGATACCGCATGAGAAGAGTGTGCATTTTAGGAGGCACCTTGTGTTTGAACTTTCGGATGCCTGACTAATGTTATAGTGGTCACATGGTCTTGGTCTTCTGAGGTTCAGGTTTTGATACGTGGCATGGAAGACATATATGGGGTTTTTCCATAAAATGATGGAGTACGAATGATGTATCAGATATTTGAGTAGCAGAGTTGAGATCGGGTATGGGGATTCTGGTTTTCATGAGGTTTAGGGACTGGATGTCCTCGTAGACAGACCGTTCCTTGATTGCGGATTATGAAGAAGTGTGGAGAATTGGATAATTGATGGTATGTGTTATATATAGGTTACTATGGACTTTTGGAAGGTTATTTACCTGTCTGGGGATGATTAGAACTAGTTTGGGGGCTATATGTAAACCTAGTGAGAATGTGTATTCTATATCAGATTAGATTTGGTTACACTTATGCAATTTGTATCGTGAGTATATTACCGGGCATAATGGATGTTATTCATGCCACAATCTATGTTATGTGCTTCTCTCTTATGCTATGATGGGTTGTGAGGTTATATGATTATTCACACGCCTGTTGTAATCCCATTTAGGCGTTATGGCGATATGGGCGAGATAGCCCTCATGATGGTGATTTTCTTATTGCACCTTAATTTTGATTTCCTTTCTCCGTATCGTATTATTCATATTCATCTTTCCATAATCATAGTTGTGCACTCTAACATTCTTGATGTTGGAATATATACGATTAGTGTGCCCGAGCATTTTGGCTCGATGGGTATCCCTATGAGGATTGATATATTTGGGATCGGGCTGCGTGCCGCAACGGAGTTGTGTGGAATGCCCTTCCTTGCATTTATTTCGTGTTTTAATTTCCCTTTGTGGGATGAGTTATGAAATTATTCTTTTGTTGTTATATATGTTGTAGTTGTTAGGTAGTCATCATACCTTACTTTCCTTCTATTTTTGCTGCATATACGAGTTATTGCTTGTTTGGTGTAGGAAATGTGTTGTGAGAACCCATGTGGTTTTGGTGTGACTTGTCAGCTAGACTGCTTGTATTTGCTGAAATGAGGTTTCTAAACCTGAGATTTGCACTATACCACATTCCCACTCTGAATTGGGTAATGGTCCCTTGTCTCACGAGGCAACTTCTTGACTTGTTGATTTCATTGGTGGTTATGAGTTTTTTCCTGTTTCTTTTATCACTAGAAGCATTGCAAATGGTGCAGGACGAGGTTTATTTTGACATAAAGTGTATTACCGGCACCGAGATTGTTATTGGGCCGATATGGTTGTCGGAAGTTATTGCCACGAGCATCTAAGTTATGGGGTATATCATGTGATTATACGTTGGGTTAAGGATGTTGCTTGATTCAGCTTGTTCTGGCTTATACAATGTATTAATGCGAGATTCAGGTCTTATAATGAGTTTCGGACGTTGGGATTTGGTTTCTAAGGTTTATGGCCGAAGGTTGAATTAAGGATCTTTAGTTAAGTTGTATTGTCTGGCTTATATAGGTTGAGGTGGTGTGGGATCACTCATAGGTATGTGTATGGAAAGTTTATACAGCGATGGAATGGCTTTGTAACGACTCTTGGCACGTTCGAGGACGAACGTATGTTTNATTTCTTTTATCACTAGAAGAATTGCAAATGGTGCAGGACGAGGTTTATTTTGACATAAAGTGTATTACCGGCACCGAGATTGTTATTGGGCCGATATGGTTATCGGAAGTTATTGCCACGAGCATCTAAGTTATGGGGTATATCATGTGATTATACCTTGGGTTAAGGATGTTGCTTGATTCAGCTTGTTCTGGCTTATACAATGTATTAATGCGAGATTCAGGTCTTATAATGAGTTTCAAATGTTGGGATTTGGTTTCTAAGGTTTATGGCCTAAGGTTGAATTAAGGATCTTTAGTTAAGTTGTATTGTCTGGCTTATATAGGTTGAGGTGGTGTGGGATCACTCATAGGTATGTGTATGGAAAGTTTATACAGCGATGGAATGGCTCTGTAACGACTCTTGGCACGTTCGAGTACGAACGTATGTTTAAGTGGGGGAGAATTTAACGACACTAACGGTCGTTTTGAGCTTTAGCATTCCATTCGATGGATTGTGACTTTGAATAGATTCATATTATTTATTATCACTTGTGTGTATAGTTGATTTCAATTTTCAAGCAGTTCAGGATTGATTTGGAAGAATGAGATAGAAGCATTAAGGTCGAAGAGTTGACCAAGGTTTGACATTTGGGTAAATGGAATCGGAACCAGGTTTTGATTGTCCGATAGGTTTGTATGACGACTTTTGACTTGTACGTATGTTTGGATTTAGTTTCGGAGGTTCCTAAAAACATTCGACACTATTTGTCGAAAGTTGGTAATTTGAAGATCTTAATAGTTCATAAGTTTGACCAACAATTGACTTTGATGTTATTGGACTCTAATTTGTGTTCTGAGACTTTGAATGAGTCTAAATTATTGAATTGAACTTGTATCGAAAGTTTGAAAATAATTCAAAGTGCTTAAGTGTGATTCAGACATTCTTTTGAAATAATAAAGATTTAACAACTTAAGAAAAATTTTATTCGGTTTGAGCCTCGATTCTTTGTGATATTCCCGTAGGTGCTTTGAGGCTTTGGATAAGTTTGGATAATATATTTGTACTAGTTGGTATGATTAGATGGGGTCCCGAGGGGCGCAAATATATTTTGGATCATTAGTTGAGAAACTAGTTAAGGATTGGAAGTTTGGCCATGGTCAATATCGGGTCAAGATGACCTCTTTTCTGTGTTCTGAGTGTGCAGGCAAGTTTGTAGCGTGTTTTATGGTTGATATTCATATATGGTTTGTGTCCAGGAGGTTCCATATGAGTTTTGGATGCTAAAACGAAGATTTTCTTATTGCTGGTTCTTTTAAAAAAAACATTCTGGTGTAAATAATAACATAAATACCATTTATGTCCCTAAAATTTTTTGACTTTCTTTAAAACTTTAAAATATCATATCTCCCTCATTTTAAGGCCAAATTGGGTGATTCAAGAGCCTATCTGGGGTGTAATCTCGTAAGGATCATGATGAGTATCAAAAATTAGTTTTTGTATCATGTAAGATCTTATTCGGTCATGGACAGTAGCTGCATTTTTTCATGTTTCGGAATTTTGTTATTTTTCTTGCATGGTTTGGAGCTCAGATTTGGGCGAGTTTGGAGGGAATTTTCACCATTTGGATTGGGTTAAGTATTTTAGACTCAAATTTGATCTTATTTCATGATTCCAACCTCGATTTTAGTGTTTGATTAATAATTTAAATTGAAGAAATTGGGGGATTTTAGTAACTAAGACACAAATCGATGATTTGAAGGCCAATTTGAGGTCGAAATTTGATGATTTTGGTATGTTTAGACTCTTATCGGAATAGGTATTTAGAATTTATGAGTTTTGTCGGGTTCCGTGGGGCGGGCCCAGGATTTACTTTTTGATTTTCGTTAAAGATCTTAACTTTATTAATTGGAATTGGCTTGTCTTGCATTGTTTGTTAATATTAAGTCATTTTTTGCTAGATTTGAGCGGAATGGAGGTCAATGTTAAAGGAAAAGCTATTTTTGAGTGATGAATTGGCCTAATTGAGGTAAGTATTTTGTCTAACTTTGTGTGGGAGAACTACCCCTTAGGTTTTTGATTGATGGTACTGATGGTAGACTATAACTATGTGTTTTGGCCACTATTTGCATTCTAATTTGCTGCACTTTACAGATGTTTGAGTGCTAAATGGTAGTAAATTGCTCTGACTAATTACTTTATGCTAAAATAGGGTTCAGAATCATTTTGAGCTAATATGGAGTGTTGGGGCCAAGAAAATGATTATGGAGTACATTGGGAGCTCGTTCGAGGATCAACGGAAGTTCGCACACTTAAAAAGAAGAAATAAAACAAGAGCAGAAAATGGCCCAGGTGCGCGGCCGTGCACTGACCGTGCACTGGGCCGCACAAGTCAAGCAGAAACTTTCAAATGTGCGCGGCTAGATGCGCGGTCACCTGCCCAGGTGCGTGGCCGCTCACGTTCCTCCAAGGAAATATTTTGCAAGGCTAAAATTATAATTCCAGGGGAGACATTCCTTGACCTATATGAAGCCCAGCTCATCTAAAAGATGGGATCTAGATTTTTTAGAAGGCATTTTTAAGAGAGAAGAAGACGGAAGCAACGGGAAATCGATATACTTAATCAAATTCACTAAATACGAAAGTTTGGGTGGAATTTGGGAATTGTAATGTCTTCTTGTTCTTCTAGTACTCTCGTTTTGAATACTTTCTTCGTTGTGGAGTAATTCTCCTTAGGATTGTTGACGGATGTTGTGAATTAATAATTGTTTTGGGTTTTACTCTATATTAATTGCTCGACATTCCTGAATGAGTTCTTAATTTAATTGCAAGGGTTATTGTAGTCTTACATAAATCGAAAGAGAAGTTTACTGCTATTAGATCTATGTTATCTTAATTGGGTTGATTTTACGCATCTTCTAGGTAATCGAAAGAGCTTAAGGAGTTATTGATTTACCCAGTTCAGGAGAATAATCGAGAGGTGTTCTCTGAAGGATCATTCATTCACTATTTTTGTGCATACATTCATAGGGCCTGTTATTGGGCTATCTAAGGGAATCAAATTCATTCGGAAGAAGATTTGAAATCTTTGAAGTAGCCCAATCATCTGTTGAAATCGAGAGAATCAATAGAAGCTAAGAGTGAATTTAGCATAGAATTACCATGAACAATAGTTGATCACATATCTTGTCATTACCCTTGGCTCTCTCATCGATATTCCTTTGTTTTTACTAATCATTCGGGTATCATCGGTTTCTTACAGCTGATAATCGTAGTTTATTTGTAATCAATAAGATTATAAATCAATAGGCTGATTATCCTAGATAGTGTTAAGCTAAAGAATTAATATAACATTATTAAAACCAATCCCCGTGGAGACGATTTAATACTACACTATTTTTCATTAGCGAACCTAAGTTTATATGTCGGTTTTGCTCTCGTCAAATTTTGGCGTCGTTGCAGGGGATTGACAACTAATAGTGTTTAATTTAGTTTTCAATGCTAATTAAGGAACTACTTTATTTTATTTTCTTTTTTTACACTCTTTTCATCTGTGTGCAGGAAATAGTTTAAGTTTAGCGGTGTATGACTCGATCTTCTTCAAAGGACCTAGTACCATACGACCCAGAGTTAGACAAACACCTGAGGCAGTTGAAAAGAGAGAAAGTTGCAAGTGTATTATTGTTGGGTCAGCCTTCAACTCAGGATAAAATGGTAAACAACGAAGAGATAGTAGACCTAGCTTCCTGAGAGGCGGCTCAGAAATAGGAAGCACGATTAGCGGCGGAAGCGGCCTCAGAATTGTGGATGAAATGGTTGATGGAGATCGAAGACTCAATCCCAATTGAATTATCGAGGATGGCTTTGAAAATACATGTCCTAGGCCTGGGAGATCACCGGAGATTATGCTAGACCGATGTACAACTAGCAACACTCTAGTGTGAGGCATCCACCCATAGATACCAATAATTTTGAACTCAAACAGGGAGTCATCCAAACCATTCAGAATAACTGCATTTTCAGAGAAAAACCCAATGAAGATCCCAACAACCATCTGATGGACTTTGATGAAATAATGAACACATTCCTCTATAATTGAGCATCACATGATGCTATATACCTGAGAGCATTCCCATTCTCACTGAAGAATAATGCAAAGCAGTGGTTGAGAAGTTTGCCTATAGGGTCAATCCGTACATGGAAGGAGATGACTACCAAGTTTTGGGAAAAATATTTCTCGGCTGCTAAGACGGGAAGGATGAGGAAGGAGATTCATAATTTTATCCAAAGCGAAGGAGAGACAGTGTTCGAAGCATGGGAAAGATTTAAGGAGCTGTTGCGGAGGTTCCATCATAACGGAATAGAACAATGGATGCAACTTCAGGAATTTTGGGACGGTTTAAACAAGTCATCAATGAGATTGGTAAATAGTGCAGTTGTAGGCCCTCTAATAAAGAAAACTCCAGAAGAAATTGTCACTCTCTTGAATGAAATATTTGAGGATACAAATCAATGGTCTATAAACCAAGGGGATCGAAAAACATCAGCAAGCGTGCACCAATTAGAATCGACTGTACCAATGCAGGCACAAATTGAAGCAATGGCTAAGGACACCAAGCAATTGACTATGGATCAGGTGAAAACTCAACCACATGTGGGTTGTGATATATGTGGGATGGGACACCCTACACACGAGTGTCAAGCTACAGTTTAGGAGGTCAACGTTGTGGGAAATTTTAATAGATGGAACTACCAAGGTGGGAACAACTTTTATGCTATAGGTGAAAGACATCCAGATTTTTCGTGGAGTTTACCTAATGGGAGCTTGAACTCATGGAAACAAAATATTCTCAGACCACAGGGTTAGGAACCACCAGCTTTTTAGAACCAACAAAGGCAACAGTACAAGCCACCACAGCCAAATCAGTCAAATATGAAAGATCTCATGAAGTCATTCATCAACAAAAGAGATGAAAAATTCGAGACTCAGGGCATAACTATCCGGAACTTAGAAAGGCAAATGGGACAGATTGCAAATTTATTGTCTGATAGGGCTCCTTGGACTTTTCTATCCGAAACTGAAAAGAACCCGAAGGAAATAATCAAAGCAGTATCTCTGAGAAGCAGAAAAGAATTGACTGATCCAATAGTGAAGGATAAATCAAAAGTGGTTAACAAGCAGACTGAGACACCGTAAGAGGAAAAGAAGGAAGATCAAAAGAGCTAGAATAGCGGGATGCAGAAAGAATTTGAAGAAAGTAGACATATTCCAGCCCTACCTTTCCCTTAAAAGATGAAGCAGGAGCAACTTGACAAGTGTTTTGGGCGATTCTTGGAGATGCTCAAACAACTTTATGTGAACATACCGTTCACAAAAGTACTCACTCAGATGCCCGCTTATGCAGAGTTCTTGAACCAAATCCTGTCTAGCAAGAAAAGATTAGAGGACGACAACAATGGTCAAGCTGAATGCCTACTGCAGTTCTATATTGCAAAACAAAATTCCTCAGAAGTGTGGGGGTCCCAGGAAGCTTCACCATACCATGCTCGTTGGGGAGTGAATTTTGACAAGGCTCTATGTGACTCAGACGTGTCTATAAATCTAATGACTCTATCTGTATTCAAGAAACTGGAAGGTGAACTTTTAGTGATCAAACCAATATCAGTGTCCCAATAACTGGTCGACGAGACCACCATTCTACCTAAGGGAATTATTGAAGATATTCTAGTGCGGGTGGACAAGTTTGTGTTCCCCGTCGATTTTATTGTGCTGGATATGGAGAGGTACCTTTAATTATAAGGAGACCATTTTTGTGTACAGGTAGAGCCATCCTTGATATTTATGAGGGGCAGCTTATGCTTAGAGTGGGAACTGAGAAAGTAATGTTCCAGATAAAGAGAATGATGAAATACCTTAGTGATGAGGTATCTGCTTACTCGTGTTTCAAGCTAGATATCATTGGGGAGTTGGCTGAGAAGTACAAGTCGAACAAGCTTGTGTGGGATACTCTTGAGAGGTGTATTACGAGTCTGGCACAATGGATGATGAAGATCCTGAAGTAAAGAAAGAGGTTAAAGCTCTTGAAACAGATGAGCAAGTAGTTGATGAGGAGGAAATAAAAGAGGAGGCTTTTAAGCCTAATGTGGAATTGAAAGTCCTCCCCACTCACTTGAAATATGCTTTTCTTGAAACTAATAAATTTCCTATGATTATTTCTGTTGATTTGACAGGTACACATGAGCAAAGACTGGTGGAGCTGCTGTCAAAGTACAAGAAGGCCATTGGTTGGAGCATAGTTGATATTCAAGGAATCCGTCCAGCCATATGCATGCACAAAATCCTGCTGGAAGAAAATAGTAAGCCAGTGGTGCAGCCTCAACACAAGCTAAACATAAATTTAGAGGTAGTGCACAAGGAGATCATCAAATTGCTAGATGCGGGAGTAATTTTCCCCATCTCTAATAGCCAGTGGACCAGTCCACTGCAAGTTGTACCCAAAAAGGGGGGCATGACAATGGTGAAAAATAAAGATAATGAATTTATCCCCAGAAGAACAGCCACATGGTGGAGAATGTGCATTGATTATAGAAGGCTAAATGAGGCAACTAGGAAAGACAACTTTGCATTCCCTTTTATTGATCAAATGCTTGAGAAGGTGGCTAGACATGGATGCTACTGCTTTCTGGATGGGTATTCAGGCTACAATCAAATACCCATTGCGACAGAAGATGTTGAGAAGATCACATTCACTTGCCCGTCAGGTATTTTTTGCTTGCAGGAGAATGCCATTTGGGCTATGTAATGCACCTGCCACTTTTCAAGGGTGCATGATGTCTATATTCTCCGACTTAAACGGGAAATGTCTTGAGATGTTCATGGATAATTTCACCCTTTTTGGTGATGACTTTGAGTATTGTTTGATGCATTTAAATCTCGTGATTGAAAGTTGTGAAGTTACTCGGTTCTTAACTGGGAAAAGTGTCACTTCTTGTTAAATGAGGGAATTGTCCTGGGACACAAGGTAATTGCACATGGAATTGAGGTTGGCAAAGCTAAGGTGGATGTTATTGCTAGGCTCCCTCCCCCCGACTTCGATGAAGAGCATAAGAAGCTTTTTGGGACATGCTAGGTTCTATAGGAGGTTTATAAAAAACAATTCCAGAATTACCAAGCCGTCGACACAATTGCTAGGGAAGGATGCCAAGTTTATTTTCAATGTGGAGTGCTTAAGAGAATTTGAGTTGATAAAGGAAAAGCTTGTGAGTGCTCCTATTATGATGCGAGTGATGTAGCTGATGGAGCGGTTCTGGGGCAACGAAGAGATAAAATGTTTAGACCCATCTACTATGCAAGCAGGATATTGAATGATGCTCAAGTAAATTATCCCACTACTTAGAAGGAGTTTTTTGCTGTGGTCTTTACTTTTGACAAGTTTAAATCATACCTGGTGGGAAGCAAGGTGATTGTACACACTGGTCTCTTAGCGTTGAAATACTTGTTGAGTAAGAAGGAATCCAAGCCACGTCTAATGCGGTGGGTGTCGCTTCTCCAAGAGTTTGACTTGGAAATAAAAGATAAGAAGGGCACAAAAAATCAAGTCGCATATCATCTATCTCGGCTTGAGAAACCCCAGTTGAAACAGTCGAAATAAGGGAAGAGTTCCCTGATGAGCAGATCTTCTCCATAGCAGCGGTTTCCGAAACGCCACCATGGTATGCATATATAGCCAACTTTTTGGCTGGATGGTTACCCCATGACCTCACTCGTGATCAAAGAAGCAAGCTTCAAGGCGAGGTAAAGATTTATTTGTGGGATGACCCGTTCTTGTTTAAACTATGTGCAAATGGTATGATTCGACGATGTGTGCCCGAAGGAGAAATGGCAAGCATTCTATCTCATTACCATGATGGAGCAGTTGGAGGTCACTATGGTGGAAACCGCACTGCAGCAAAGGTCATGAAAGCTGAGTTCTTTTGGAAAACTTTGTACAAAGGTGTAAGCGCGTATGTAGCTGCATGTGACAAGTGTCAGAGTGAAGGTAACATTAGCAAGAGGGATGAAATGCCACTCAACTCCATTCTGGTATGTGACATTTTTGACGTTTGGGGCATCAACTTCATGGGACCGTTCCCAACATCGCATTCTTATGAGTATATCCTAGTAGCCATTGACTACGTCTCTAAATGGGTAGAAGCAATCCCTACTAGGACCAATAACGCTTGGGTGGTGTGTGAGTTTTTGAGGAAAAATAGTTTTACCCACTTTGGGACACCTCGAGTGATCATCAGTGATAATGGGTCACACTTTGTGAATAAGCAGTTTGCTACACTACTGTCTAAGTACAGGGTGGGGTCAGATACAAAACAGGAACCCCGTACCATGCCCAAACTAGTGGGCAAGTCGAAGTGGTTAATCGGGAACTAAAATGAATTCTTGAAATGATGGTTAGTGCTTCTCGAAAAGATTGGTCTGTCAAGTTGGATAAAGCACTATGGGCGTATAGAACTGCATTCAAAACGACCATAGGGACTTCACCATTCAAATTAGTGTATGGCATGTCGTGTCACCTACCTGTTGAGATAGAACATAAGGCTTATTGGGCAATTAAATGCTTAATCTTGACCTTAGTCTTGCAGGTGATCACAGGTTGGAGCAGATGAATGAATTGGAAGAGTTCAGACGGGACAAATATGAAAGTGTGCGAATCTTTAAGGAAAAGACTAAAAAGTGGCATGATCGTCTGATTAAGCCAAAGGAGTTTCATGAAGGGGACGGAGTTTTACTATACAACAGTAGACTCATATTATTTCCCGTAAAATTCAAGTCTAGATGGACAGGACTGTATGTGGTGAAACATGTATCACTATATGGGGCGTTTGAGATCCAGAACCAAGACGGAACAGAAAGCTTCAAAGTAAATGGGCACTGACTGAAACCGTATCTTGCTGGAGTATTTGTACAGTAATCCTCGAGCATAAAAATCAACTGAGGATGTCCGGTTGAGTCAAGCTGACGGCTATAACTCAGAACTACCTCTGACCTTTCTGCTAGTTAGAATTTTCTTTTCTTTCCACTTCATATTTGTTCACAACATAGAATAGATAGAAGTTACTGTGTACTATGACGTAGTAGGTATTAATCGGGAAAAAAATGCAAACGTACGTGGCCGCGCATTGACTGCGTATATGGCCGTGCACTTTCGGGCCCTCACTGCCAAACATGTGCGGCTACGCATCGACCGCGCACATGGCCGTGCATTTTTGGCCCCTCACTATCACATGTGTGCGGCCGCGCACAGATAATTTTTTTTTTCCGTTCTTGTTTAAACCACCCCCCTTTCTTTCTTTCACAAAATTCGACCCTCCCTTCTAAAAGCCCCCCAATCTCAAATTCTTCCCCTTTTCCCTTCTTCTAAAGAAGACTAACCCAACCCCCTTCTCTCACATCTTCCTTAAATAGACCCCAACCATCCGTTAAAGTATCTTAATCCTTCTTCTCCCTAACCCAAAGCCTCACAAGTTCCCCTAAGGTAAGTGAGATGTTTTTCCCTCTTGATTTTGTTTATTTTCCTTTCTTAGCCTTGAATTGCAGTAGATTTTTGTTAGTTTTTTTGTTTCCTTTTTTTCTCTCGATGTTTAATTATACATGTTTTGAGTTAGGGTACTAGTTAAATTTCACCATGATGGGTTGGGTGTGACATTGGTGGATTTTTTTGTCAAATTGGGGGCTAAAGATTTGTTGTTTGGGAGCATGGGTGAACTGTGCCCATCAGGTGTTTGTTTAAATGTCCAAATCAACTTGAGAATATAATTTCATGACCAAATGTGCTGGTGAAGTCTGAGTAGCCACTCTTTGGTCACATATTGTGCGTTTAGCTGATGTTGGTATTTGTTTCATGTATGACATCATCTAAGAAACGAAGAGCCACAAGTGCTTCCTCCAGTGGTCAAGCTGGCTAGTCCCAACGCGCGTTTCTGCCAATGCTCGTCCGTTTGATAGTAACAAGTTCGTATCCAGTTCCTCCCAGGAACACTTCTATAGAACGTCACCCAAGACCGGAGAGGGGAATTGATATGGGGTCCCTCCAAAATGACTGCCCAAATATGTATCGTGAACTGGTCCGGCGAGGGCTGGGGATATGTTTTTATGATACAGACGAAGCACATTTAATGGTTGTTCGGGCGTTTTATGCAAACTTCCCGGAACATGTTAACAACATCTTCACGGTTCGAAAGAAGCGTGTGGATGCGTATGTAGAGGCATTCAGAGGGCCTGCCGTTTGCCACTATTTTGGGAAAATCCTGATGCAAAAGACTACTATCACACATATAGCAGAGAACCACCCATGTGGCAATTGTTTATCAGAACAATTTGTGTGCCCAACAAGGAGGTAGTGTGGCTTACGCCGGGGCGGAAGTTTCATTCGGAATCGCTGACTTTTGAATGGAAGTGTTGGCTCCACATCATAAATAGCCGCCTGCTGCCTTCCTCCAATACCACTGAGGTAAATGGTCCCACAGCTGCACTGATATGTTTTTTCCTAAATGGCCACGATTTCGATGTGGCTAAGGTTATTCATGGTGAGATGTTAATTCGCTATCATGTGCGAAGGTATGGGTTCTTCTTTACATCCTTAATCACAAGGTTGTGTCGTTAGGAACGTGTACCGGACTGCAGGGACTTGGATGGGAAAGTGAAAAGGGAACAAAAGTTTTGGGCTAATAAAGTAGTAAATGGGAAGGACCATGTTGGATCTGTTGAGGCGAATAGTGATGAGTCTGATGCACCAGAAGAGGGTAACGAAGTGCAAGATGAGGATGTGGCTGCTTTACTCCCGCATGAGCAGGTTTGTTGAGGGAACCTCAATCGTCAGAAGCGACACAAGAATGAGCGCCTTAGAGCAAGAAATGGCGGGGATGCATACTTCTGTCACTGACTTGGGAGCTCGAGTGGATGCCATTGCTACACAAAATGCCAAGTTTGAGCGAAAGATCATGGCATGGTTGCGTACGCTTGGCTGGGCTTGCCATCTGGACCCTGGCACTGTCTCTGACACACACTGACTCTATCATGGAAGTTTTCTTTTCCTTACATTTTTCTTTGTGTGACATGTGGGCATGCCATCGTTTAAAGTGTGGGGTGGGGATATGTTGTATATATCTTGTATGTATGTAGTAATGTATATCAGTTTTTGTTTCTTTGGTTCGTTGAATATTGTTAGTTTGAAAAAAGAAACATATTTAAAATTTTCAATTTTTTCCAACGATGGATATCATTCGACGGGTTTCTTGAGGGATTAAAGATGAAAGAAAAAAAACCTTGCAAAAAGATTTTCTTATGTAGTTAGTATAGTAATTCCCTCTTGGTTTTTCTTTGTGTCGCGGTTCTTTTTCAAGGGTTTCATTTGAACCGAGTGTAATTAGTTTATTTTTTTTAGAAACGGGAACCCTTGTGCTATGAGTTGGAATAAAAATAATGTCTCTTGATTTTGTTACGCCTTGAGAATAGTGAGTGCATTAGTGTGACGCTTAGGCTCAGGTTTTTGACTTTTGTATAAGTGCCTTAAATTATTTGTTGCTTAACTGCTTTGACTAGAGTGTCTTGACAGTTCGATCCTGAGTGAGTATGTGCCATGTGTGTGAGAGTTTTTTCGTATGATTTTGTGCACTACATTTGATGTCTAGAACCTTCCCCGTGTGTCTTCAAAGCAAAATAGTAGTTTTGTTCAGTCTTGGAAGTGATATAGGTATTTCTTTGTTGAGCCAGTGATACACTTTTACCACCTAATTGTTATGTATCTTTGTTAATCCCTATGAGTATGTAATCCTATTTTATTGGAAACCACATTATAAGTCTTACCCTTATGTTTGAATCGACCATCTATTTGAACCTTTCACCTCCCATGAGCATGGAAAATTGTGACAAACTGTGTAAAAGTTAAAGTGTGGGGTGGTTGGGTTGGCTTTTGAGTGGAACTATTGAAACAAGGAGAAAGGTGCAATGTTTTGAAAAAGGAAGGTTCACTTGAACTGGAAAACAAAAAAACAAAAGGAGATTTGTATAGTTGAGAAAATAGTGGTGACTCTTGATGCAAATATGCTTAAATAGTGGGAGTTAATGCATGTTGATGTAAAGGTGGATTATGGTGTGAC
>AWOL01S0005232.1:0-26239 GCA_000715115.1 Nicotiana otophora
GGGAAGCTAGGCAAAGGAATATTATATAGCAATTGAATATTCATTAGATAAGAGATTGTGGATATGTTCTTAGTGAGGACAACCGGATTAGGACGATCAGGTCGGTTGAGGGCAGCAACACACCAATAGGTGGATTGCCATTCTTGTACTGTTTGGGTAAAGGGCAGGAGCGCTCTTTCCCTCTCACCAGTACTTACTATAAGGGGTGGGGCAACCGGTTAAAACCAAATATCCAACAGCCGCTTTCCTTAATGGNAAAGAGGAGTTGCTTGCCTTACCACACCAACCACCTTAGCGCTGGAAGTTCTAGCAATGGGCAGCTAGGCAAAGGAATATTATATAGCAATTGAATATTCATTAGATAAGAGATTGTGGATCTGTTCTTAGTGAGGACAACCGGATTGGGACGATCAGGTCGGTTGAGGGCAGCAGCACACCAATAGGTGGATTGCCATTCTTGTACTGTTTGGGTAAAGGGCAGGAGCGCTCTTTCCCTCTCACCAGTACTTACTATAAGGGGTGGGGCAACCGGTTAAAACCAAATATCCAACAGCCGCTTTCCTTAATGGAAGCAGCTGTATTAGTAGACGAATAATATCATCATACATAGGAGCTGCTTGGGTAGCAAACATGTCTCGCACTATAGCAACAGTGCTAGAAGCAAGGCAAGGCTCCTCAGGTATGAGTGGTAGGGACTGTCTGGGAAGTCTGAGCTGGTGGTGGTTGGGCCGAGTTAATTAACATGTTAAAAGGCATGTCACAAGCGGAAATCTTCCACATCAGCTCGAAATGCCTCAACTGACTTCTTAGTAGCCTAAGACGTTCTTAGCTTTTTCACCTGCTTGGCCAAATTCTCGATCACTGAACCATGCTAAACCAACATATCCATGATCAACTTCTGGTTTTCTAGTAGCTATGTAATTTGTTCAAAAGTGACAGGAGTGAACTATGGAGTGGGCTTCCCAGATACTGCGGTAGTCAACTTAGTTAGCTTTGTGCTATATGTATGCATCCAGTTGTTCAGACTCACCAATATCTGAGAGACCTTCAAAGCAGATAGTGGACCAGAAGGCATAGGCACATGCCTTCAAGCTGGTGTAAGTGGTGGTGCAGAAGCTGGTGCTGGCTTTGCGTCAACAGTCATGGCATGGGAGGATGGCTTAGCTTAGGATGAAGGAATATCATAGGTACCAACAACTGTAACTACATGCTCATCAGACAGGCTAGTAGTAGTGGGAAGCTAACTGCTTTTCTTGGCCTTTGGGTTTTTAGGGTTTAGCAGCTTGTACAAATCAAAGGGTCATGTTGGCTTGATTTTGGTATCATATAGCCTCGACTCTACCTTAGCATTTTTTTGATAGTGCTCGGATATGGGTAGGAGGTGTTTGGTTGCTGTGCCACCAATGTAATATTAGTCGAGATTACGATACTCACATTAATTGGATACCCAGCCATGATGGAAGCCACTTGAACTTCCCTCTCTAACAGTAAATGATTATCATTCAAACATAGATCAAGCCGGGTACAAATAAATATCTACCATCCTTTTGTCTCGAAGCTGAGTGTTTCAGAAAATCCGTGCTCCCGCACCCACCCAAGGGGGAGAAGTCCCTAGTGCTAGGATCTCTGCAAGCCATGATCGGACTGCCTCCTTCTCAACCAATTTGGCTAAGTACTTTGTTGGCTCCACATTGTTAAGGCCCAGGTAGTCATTTAAAGTCTTTTGATCAATATTTACTCTGAGGTTGCGCACTTTGGTTACCTTGGTCCCTTTCACTATATGCTCTGTTTTAGCATAAAGCTCACGGACAAGGTGCTCTTTCACATCAACCAAGGGCTCTGTGAATTGCATCCAACCTGTTCTCTTGGTGAATTGCTCTAAGAATGTTGGGTTGTATTTGTCCAAATCATTTGTGAGCAATTGTCACTCATAAGTCAAAGATCTTTCTTGCCATACCCGTTTGAAATCAAGGAAGGCATTGTAGCTCAGAAATATATCTTTCCAGACCACATTTTTCTTGGGCCTCTCTTCACCGTCTTTCACAACTTTGTCCCCTTTACCATCATCAAGGGCATTCTGAAAGCCAGAGTCCGATGCGCCCACATTAAACTCATGGCTAGTGCTGGTGGTGGACTGTATGTATCAACTTTAGGTTGGGGCTCAAACTGCTCCAAACTCAGCACCGTATGCTGGGTTTTCACTAGTATAGTACTTTCTAACTCCAACATAGTATACTGGAATTTCACTTGTAAAAACTTTAAATCCAGCAGTCATTCTTGGATTTCTTCAATGTTTTAGTTAGAGGCATTCTTGTCTAAATTTTACCTCAGCATTAAAGAGTGGCTACTTCCCTAATATATTTCAAATAGTGGTTAAAATCTCATGGAAGCCTAAAAAGTGGCTAATCCACCTAATATTTACGTTATTATTAGGGTCTGTTTGGAAAACCATCAGGTAATTGGAATTGGTGTAATTACTAGGATAGTATTTACATAGCCGAGTAATTACACAATATTGTAATTATGACGAAATATTGTTTATCATAATATAATTACAGTGTAATTACAAGTGTACTGTTTGGTTGCACAAGTGTAATTACACAGTTAGATTAAGCTTTAAATATAATTTTAATTATCAAAAATTAAAAGTTAAAATTTAACAAATATATATCTTTATAAATGATATTAAATTTAAGATACATATTATTTCTTAAAAATATAATAATTATTAATCATATATTTGTAACTAATATTGTAAAAATAATTGACATATATTTTTCAAATTTATAATATTTTACTTTAATTAATTATAAAAACTAAAAGTACATATTTTATAAGAGCATCATAGACTGCATTCTTGATAAAAAGATTAATATTTATAAATATAATTTCATAATATTACTCAAAATATTTTACAAAAAAATAACCTGGCAATTATAACTAAAAACTAAATGGAATGCAATTTGAATTAATAAGTCAATACTACTAAAGTTGTCACGACCCCAATTTTTCACCTTAGGATGTTGTGATGGCACCTAGACTCTAAGACTAGGTAAGCTTAATATTTAATAATAGCTTAACAGAATTAACCAAACTGATATACTAAAATAAAACCGATAAACTCATATAAATTCCCAAAATAGAACATCAACAACATAATTCCCAAAACCGGTAGAA
The DNA here is from genome assembly GCA_000715115.1 of Nicotiana otophora. Classification (NCBI taxonomy): domain Eukaryota; kingdom Viridiplantae; phylum Streptophyta; class Magnoliopsida; order Solanales; family Solanaceae; genus Nicotiana; species Nicotiana otophora. Next base: position 3,178 of record AWOL01S0005232.1, read on the forward strand.
CTAAATCATAAGCTCTACAGAATATTCTAAAACCTCTACTATAACACATTCTGATAAAGGAAATAACAGTAATGAGATGATAACGGAAGGTGACTTCCAGGCTTGCGGACATCAAGCAGGTATACCTTGAAGTCCCCGGAAAGCAGCTAATCAATCAATCACTAGCGTCCAGTACGGGCAGACGTACCTGGATCTACACAAAAGATGTGCAAAAGCATAGTATGAGTACACCACAATGATACCCAGTAAGTATCAAGCCGAACCTCGACAACATAATAACGGGAAGTAATAGAAAGCAGAGAAATGTGTGATAACAAAATAGTTTAGTAACGTATGCTAATGACAGAATTTTAAGAAAAAAAGCAACAAGAAGGAAACACATAATGAGAACCACAAATAATCAAATACGGACAAAACTGGTAAGGCATGGGAGAATAAAAGCAATAAGAACTGTTCAACCAATAACTCTTTTCAATATAAAATGTACAACAAGAATTACAATCGAGGTACCATCTCGTATTCACATTTCACAATTTTAATCACAATCTTTGCTTATATCACCGCGTGAGCCTTACATTTAGTTTTGAAAATTATTTTTTCCGAAATAGCTACATGTGTTTTAGCCCACCTTGTCTCACCGCGTGGCTTTAAGTAGTTCCCCTACTAGCAACACGTATATCAAGCCCACCTTATCTCACTGCATGCGTATCAACCCCTAGCCTTATATCATCGCATGCGTATCAATATCATAACACAATCACAACTCGTACCACAAGTGCCCATATGCCACAACTTGCCAAAAGGTCAATAATACCAATGTTTCTGCAATAAATAGCATGTGGCTTAACCATAATGTATACAATAATCTTAATAAGAACAAGATGAATGAGGAATACTCAACAATTAATAACTTCACCTCAATATGATAACGACTTTTACAAATTCAACACCAATAATTCGACAAGAAGATATTCCACGAAATAACAACCTCAAGTAAGAGTAATTTAACAATAAAGAGGTAACAAGGAAATAAGAAAAATAACAACTTCAACTAAAATATATGAGAGAAAATATAACAAGTAAGATGTAGAACAAGTTCTACAATGTCAAATAAAGCATGTAAGAGTAGATTAACAAATGTAAGAGTAGATTAACAATGAAAGATATGACATGTTATAACAATTCAATTAAAGACATGGTGTAACGACCCGATCGGTCATTTTGAGAATTAGTGTTCCGTTCGATGACTTAAGGTCTCGAGCAGCTTCATATTGTGTATCATGACTTTCGTGTGTGGTCGGGTTCGATTTTCGGATAATTCAAGATTTATTTGGAAGGATGATTCTTATTCTAGAAGCTTAAGCAGTAAGAGTTGGCTAGAGTTTGACTTTTATGTAGACGACTCTGGAATGGTGTTTTGATGATTCCAGTAGCTTCGTATGGTGATTTTGGACTTAGAAGTTTGTCTGGATTTAGATTTGGAGGTCTGTAGGTTTATTTGATACATTTTGACAAAAGTTGAAAATTTAAAGGTTTGGAATGTTCATAAGTTTGAACGGGAGTTGACTTCGATGTTATCATGTTCGGATTGTTGTTCCGGGAGTTGGAATAGGTTTGATATATCATTTGGACATGTATGCAAAATTTGGATCAATTCCGGATTGGTTAGGCTTGAATCAGATGCTTGGTTCGAAGTTTGAAGTTTATGAACTTAATAAATTGATCTTGATCGACGATTCATGGTTTTGATGTTACTATGTGTGATTTGAGGCCTCGAGTAGGTTCGTAATATGTTTTGGGACTTGTTGGTATGTTCGGACTATTTCTAGGCCATTTTTAGTTGCTGATTTTTGGCCACATGGGTGTGCATCGCGATCGCGAACTTTGGGTCATGTTCGCGGAGAGCAAATTTCTGTTTTAGGCACTGTGAATCACGATCGCGGAAGCACTTTCGCGATCATGTAGAAGAAATTTCTACTGTCACAGGACTGGCTCTAGAAGCTTATATCTTGCAATCTATACGGAATTTGGAGATGCTCTAAAAATAAAAGTTGTAGTTCTTTGTGTCTAGTTTTTAGAAAATTAAACCGTTTGTCATTTGGGATTATGTACAAAAGGTTATGGCTGATATACTACAAGCTGTCTGAGAAGAGTTTTGGAAGAAAAATGGAAATTTGTTCATCGCGATCGCGGGGAAATGGTCGTGATCACGAAGGGTAAAATTTGTGCTGGAAATTTTTTGAATCGCGATCGCGAGGTTGGTGACTGTGATCACAAAGGGTACCTCTGGATCAGTGTTTAAAGTACTCTATTTCGAAGGTCTTTGTCATTTTATCATATTTTGAGCTATGAAGCTCAGATTTGGGCTATTTTGAAGGGGATTTTCACACTTTGGATTGGAGTAAGTGTTCTTTACCCGTATTTGATTATACTTCATGATTCCATGTTTGTTTTTATCATTAATTTAGTGATTTGAATTGGAAAAAATGAGAATGTTTGAAAAAACGTTCAAAAATATAAAATGAGGATTTGAAGGCCGATTTGATGTCGGAATTGGATAACTTTGGTGTGGTTGGACTCGTATCGAAATGGGTGTTTGGATTTTGTGAGTTTCATCGGGTTTCGAGGTGTGGGCTCGGGGTTGAATTTTTAGTTTTTATTAAAGATCGAAGCTTTATTATCCGTAATTGTTTGCTATGGTTTTTATTTATGATATTAAGTTATTTTGGCTAGATTTGAGCCGTCCGGAGATAGTTTTACACAAGAAGGTCATTTAAAGTATTCATTTGGATTCCTTGAGGTAAGTATCTTGCTTAACTTTGTGGTGGGGGGGGGGGACTACCCCTAGGGATTTGAGTTGTTTGTGCTATTTGTGTTATATGAAAGTCGTGTACGCGAGGTGACGAGTGCATACTCGAGCATATATATGGAAATTGACTGGTTTAAACTCTTAGGCTTCTTTTATGTATTTATTTGAAATTATTACCTCATGTTATATCTTTTATTTGTCATGTTTACTCTCACATGCTTGATTTAAAGTTGTTATTACATGTCATATCCTTTACTTGTCAAGTTTATTCTTATATGCTTTATTTGGAGTTGTTACTCTTTTATTGTAATATGACCTCCTTTATTATTGAGTTACTCTTAATTGAAATTGTTTCTGTGTGACATCCTTTCGTTGTCGGGTTATTCTCATGCATTTAGACGTAGTTTCTAGTTCATTTCATCTCTTTCATTGTTAGCTTATTTCACACACTATAATTTGGAAGTTTGCCATTTCATGGAAATACCTTCATTATTGAGTTTCTTCTTAAGCAATTAATTGGAGTTGAAGTTATTGAAAGTCATTAATCTATTATAATTGAAGTTGTGTTTAAAGGGAGCATTGATCATTGTTGAGTTACTTTCCCATTTATTTTGTTGTTATTGAGATTTTATACACATTGTGTTTGAGCTGTGGGCTATGTGCTATGGTGATATTTGTATTATTGTTTTGGAAAGGTTGTGGCCTACGGGCACTTGTGGTATGAGTTGATATGTCATGTTGTTGTGATGTTAGCACATGGGAGTTGTGGTATGTATTAGTTGTTGTTATATGGAGCATAAGGGTGGCATCTTACTATTGTTAATTGTGTGGAGTGATACGGGTGACTATTGTGTTATTGTCCGAGCGGAGCGATAAGGGTGGCTATTATGTGGAGTGATACGGGTGGCTATCGGAGAGATAAGGATGGCAATATCAGGGATGATGTGTGATGGCCTAGGGGCATTATGTTGATAATATTCGTGTGATGGTGTGATTTTTCTTGTGTATGTTATACACCTTACGTGACTTGTTGTGTTGCTTCAATGATTTACTCGATGTCTTTGATATTACTTGTTGACTTGGGATGTAATAGTACACTTGCGCAAGCATACACCGTAGCATGCCACTTATACTAGTTCAAGAGTATGAAACTTGACATTGATTTATCATGCACATGTATTCTTGTATTATCTACTTTTATAGTGATATTGGGCCTTGTGACCATGCTGGGCGGATTGTGATAGTGAGACAGTGATCATGCCGGGCGGATTAAGATATTGACACATGAGTTGTCCGTGCGGTGGTGATTAAAAATTTGGGCACAAGGTGCCGTGAGCATATGATTATAGTTTGAGACTCGTGACTTGTGATTATGAGATGAGGTATCTCAGAGTAATTCATTGTGAGAATTGTCTTATAACGGCTTGATTAGTTGATTGTCATTTGTTCCCTTATATGTTCTCCCTGGTACTTTAACGGTGTTTTTATTACTTTACTGTTTATATCATATGTTGATTCTTGTTGCCATTTACTGATTTCTACTTTCATTATTAGCTTTATACTTTTATACTGCATAGGTTATTTTGACTAGTAGGTGTCTTGACTTGTACCTCGTCACTACTCCACCAAGGTTAGTCTTGATACTTACTGGGTACCGACCGTGATGTACTCATACTATACTTCTGTATATTTTTTTTGTGCAGATCCAAGTATTGGTGATATCGGACTTAGGTAGAGTTAGCTTATCGGTCTCGAGAATTCAAGGTAGAGTTGCTTGGTCGTCACAGTCCCTTGGAGTCCTTTTCTTTTATTGTACTGCCAGCTTGATATCCGAACAGTATTGTATTTCAATTTTTGAGATCTTTCCATATATTCAGCTAGAATTCGTGACTTTGTACTACCTAGTCTTGAGAGGTTGTTATGATTATTGCCATGTAGGCTTATTTCGCTTTTGTTTCGGTATTTATACTAAACTCTGTTTAAAGTTATCATTGTTAAACTAGCTTAATTGTTGTAAGTAACTTGCTTACATAGTCTTAGAGACTAGGTGCCATCACGATATCTATGGTGGAATTTTGGATCGTGACACATGGAAAGAGTCTAGATAGCCTAAATTGGTCAAATACCACATATAGCCCGTGTACCCACTCGTCACCTTGCGTACACGACTTTCACATAACACAGATAACACAATCAACCCAAATCCTAAGGGGTTGTTCCCCCACACAAAGTTAGGCAAGATACTTACCTCCGACAAGCTAAATCAAACCACTAGTAAGCCTTTTTCCGCAAAAATACAATTTCGGATGGCTCGAATCTAGCTAAAATAACTTAATACCATAAATACAAACCATATGAAACTATTGCGGATAATAAAGTTGCAAGCTTTAAAGAAATTCAAAAAGTCAAACCCGGGCCCGCACCTCGGAACCCGACCAAACTTACAAAATCCAAATACCTATTCAATAACGAGTTCAACCATACAAAAATTATCGAATTCTGACCTCAAATCGACCTTCAAACCTTCATTTTTTATTTTTGAAAAGTTTCTACAAAATCCCCCATTTCTTCACTTCAATTCACTAATTAAATGCTAAAAACAAAGATGGTATCATGAAATGTTAACAAATCTGAGTCAAAAACTCTTACCGCGATCCAAATCTTGAAAATTCCTTACAAAATCACCCAAAGCTGAGCTCTACAACTCAAAATATAAAAAATAACTCTAACCCTCGATTTGGGTTTTAATATTCTGCCCACATGCTCACCCTTCGCGAACGCGGAAGAAGCCTAGTGTTCGCGAATCACAAATTCCTCTTCAGCCAAAATTACTCTTCGCGAATGCGACGTCCCAGTCGCGAACGCGATGCCCAAGTAGGCTACGCCTATGTGAACGCTAGACCTCCCACGCGGACGCGAAGGCTTAAGCCCCCAGTGCCCCTCAGCCGACCTCCCTTCTATACGAACTCAATCGCCCTCTCACATTCGCGAAGGGCACTGACCTCCAAAAGCTTCACGAATGCGTTCTCTTCCTCGCGAACGCGAAGAAGCATGCTAGAAACCAGATCAACTATCCAAACATGAAGAGGTTGGTCCGAAACTTGTCTGTAACACACCCGAGGCCCCTGGGACCTCAACCAATCATACCAACAAGTCCTAAAACACAATACGAACCTGCTCGAAGCCTCAAATCACATCAAACAATAACAAAACAACGAATCGCACATCGATTCAAGCCTAATAAACTTCCAACTTCTAAAACTAATGTCGAATCATATCAAACCAACTCCGAATGACCTAAATTTTTGCACACAAGTAATAAATTACACAACAGGCCTATTCCAACTTCCGGAACCAAAATCTGACCCTAATATCGATAGAGGCAATTCTCGGTCAAACCTCTCAACCTTCCAAACCTTCAACTTTCCAACTTTCGCTAATTCAAGCCAAAACGACCTAAGGATCTCCAAATCAATATCCGGACATACGCCTAAGTCCAAAATCACCATATGAAGCTATCAGAACAATCAAAACTCCATTCCAAAGTTGTCTCCATAAAAGTCAAACTCCGGTCAACTATTCCAACTTAAGCTTCCAACTTTGGGACTAAGTGTCCCAATTCACTTCGAAACTCTCCCGAAACCAAACCAACTATCCCGGCAAGTCACATAACCACAATTGAACATAGAGGAGACAATAAACAGATGAATGGGGCTAAAATACTCAAAATAACCGACTGGATTATTGCATTTTCCCCCTCTTAAAATAAATGTTTGTCCTCGAATGAGTATAGAGAAATACCTGAAGTGCTGAAAAGGTGAGGATAACGGCTACGCATATCATGCTCGGTCTCCCAAGTTGCCTCATTGACTGGTTGACCCCTCCACTGAACCTTCGTTGAAGCAATGTTCTTTGACCTCAACTTTCGGACCCGTCTGTCCAAGATGGCCACCGGCTCCTCAACATAAGTCAAATCCTTGTTCAATTGGATAGAGATGAAATCTAAGACATGGGATAGATCACCATAATACTTCCGGAGCATGAAAACATGGAACACCGGGTGAACTACCGATAAGCTGGGTGGCAATGCAAGCTTGTAAACCACCTCCCCCACTCTCTCAAGGATCTCAAAAGGACTAATATACCTAGGGCTCAACTTTCCCTTCTTCTCGAATCTCATCACACCCTTCATGGGTGAAAGCTGTAGAAAAACTCTCTCCCACCATAAATGCTACATCACGAACCTTCCGATTGGCATAACTATTCTGCCTAGACTATGTTGTACGACGCCGATCCTGAATCAATTTGACCTTCTCCAAGGCATCCCGAACCAGATCAGTACCCAATAACCTAGCCTCTCCTGGCTCAAACCAAACAACTGGAGAACGACACCACCTCCCTTATAAGGCCTCATAAGGAGCCATATAAATACTCGATTGATAGCTGTTGTTGTAGGCAAACTCTACAAGCGGCAAGAACTGATCCCATAAACCCCCGAAATCCATAACACATGCACATAGCATATCCTTTAAGATCTAAATGGTGCGCTCGGACTGTCCGTCCGTCTGGGGGTGAAATATTATACTAAACTCAACTTGTGTGCCTAACTCATGTTGTACGGCCCTCCAGAAGCGCGATGTGAACTGCGTGCCTCGATCGAAGATAATGGACTCCGGCACGGCATGGAGATGAACAATCTCGCAGATATAGATCTGAGCCAGCTGCTCTGAAGAATAGGTAGTCACCACCAGAATAAAATGCGCCGACTTGGTCAACCTATCCACAATCACCCATATTGCGTCAAATTTCTTCAAAGTCCATGGGAGCCCAACAATGAAGTCCATGGTAACACGCTCCCATTTTCACTCGGGAATCTCAAGTCTCTGAAGCAAACCGCCCGGCCTCTGATGCTCGTACTTCACCTACTGACAGTTCAAGTACCGAGCTACACACTCTACTATATATTTCTTCATTTTTCTCCACCAATAGTGTTGCCTCAAATATTGATACATCTTAGCAGCACCCGGATGAATGGAGTACCGTGAACTGTGGGCCTCCTTAAGAATCAACTCACGTAACCCATCCACATTGGGTACACATATTCGGCCCTGCATTCCTAACACCCCGTCATCTCCGACAGAAACCTCCTTGGTATCGTTGTTTTGTACTGTGTCCTTAAGGACGAACCAATGGGGGTCGTCATATTGACGCTCTCTAGTGTGCTCATACAAAGAAGATCGAGAAATCATGCAAGCAAGAACCCGGTTGGGCTGCAAAACATCCAATCTCACAAACTTATTAGCCAAAGCCTGAACATCCAATTCTAATGGCCTCTCACCAACTAGAATATATACAAGGCCACCCATATTCTCAGCCTTGCTACTCAAGGCATCAGCCACTACATTGGCCTTCTCGGAATGATATAGTATAGTGATATCATAGTCCTTCAACAGCTCTAACCACCTCCATTGCCTCAAGTTCAGGTCCTTTTTCTTAAACAAGTGATGTAGACTCCAATGATCTGTGAATACCTCGCAAGACACACCGTAGAGATAATGCCTCCAAATCTTCAATGCATGGACATAGCTGCTAACTCTAGATCATGAACGGGGTAGTTCTTCTTATGGGGCTTCAGCTGGCGTGAAGCATAAGCAATCACCCTAGCCTCCTACATCAAGACACACCCAATACTAATCTGTGAAGCATCACAATAAATTGTATATGAACCTGATGGTGAAGGAAGAACCAAGACTGGAGTTGTGGTCAAGGCGATCTTGAGCTTCTAAAAGCTCTCCTCATACTCGTCAGGCCATCTGAATTGAGCACCCTTCTAGGTCAATCTGGTCAAAGGTGCAGCAATGGACAAGAAAACCTTCTACGAAGCGGCAATAATATCCAGCCAAACATAGGAAACTTCGAATCTCAGTAGCTGAAGACGGTCTAGACCAACTATGAACTACCTCAATCTTCTTCGGATCTACCTTGATCCCCTCACTAGATACCACATGACACAAAAATGCCACCGAATCAAGCCAAAATTCATACTTTGAGAATTTTGCATATAACTTCTTTTCCCTAAAGGTCTGGAGCACAATCCTCAAATGGTGCTCATGATCCTCCCGGCTGCGGGAGTGCACCAAGATGTCATCAATGAATACGATGACAAAAGAGTCGAGATATAGCTGGAATACACTGTTCATCAGGTGCATAAATGTTGCTGGGGTGCTGGTCAGCCCAAATGACATCAGAAGGAATTCGTAGTGACCATACTAAGTCCTGAAAGCAGTCTTCGGAATATCCGGATCCCAAATCTTCAGCTGATGATACCCTGACCTTATCAATCTTTGAGAACACTCAACACCCTGTAGCTGATCAAATAAGTCATCAATACATGATAGTGGGTACATGTTCTTCACTATAACCTTGTTCAACTGTCGATAATCAATACACATGCACATAGAACCATCCTTATTCTTCACAAACAGAACCGGGGCACCCCAAGGCGACACACTGGGCTAGATGAAACCCTTATCAAGCAACTCCTAAAGTTGTTCCTTTAACTCATTCAACTCCGCTGGTGCCATATGCTAGGGTGGGATAGAAATGGGTTGAGTTACCGGCAATAAGTCAATACCAAAATCAATATCTCTATCGGGCGGCATGCCCAAAAGATCTACTAGAAATACATATGCGAAATCTCTTACTACCGGAACTGACTTAACGGTAGGAGTATCCCTACTAACATCTCTCACAAAGTCTAGATATACATCACACTCCTTCTCCTCCATTCGATGTGCCTTAAGGAAGGACACAACCCTGCTAGGAATATAGTACAATGTACCCCTCCACTCTAACTGCGGCAAACCTAGCATAGCTAGTGTCACAGTCTGGCGTGACAATCTAGAATAACATCATAGGGCGACAACTAGTCCATGCCCAAGATCACATCAAATTCTACCATATTGAGTAACAATAGATCAACTCTGGTCTCCAAACAACCAAAAACAACTAAACACGACCGATACATACGATTCACAATAATAGAATCTCCCACAGGCGTGGACACGTACATAAGAGAACTCAAAGAATCACAAGATATATCCAAATACAGAGCAAAATAAGATGACACGTATGAATAAGTGGATCCCGTATCAAATAAGACTGATGCACGCTACGCCAAACCGGAACCATACTTGTGATGACAACATCTAATGCAACCGCCTCTGTCCTACCCGGAAAAGAATAGAATCTGGTCCGACCTCCCCCTCTAGGGAAACTCCTACCCGCCTGACCTCCACCCCTAGTTGGTTGTACAGGTGGAGCGGCAACTAGAGCAGTAACCATAACCTTGAAGTTTGTTGACCGGGTGGAATTCAGGGAGACTGAGTAGTTTGTGGAGGTGCACCCCTCCTGAGCCTGGGGTAGTCCCTTACCATATGTCCGGTGACTCCACACTAAAAACAAGCACTCGGTGGCCGTGGCTGCTGAAGCTAACTCGTGCCTAGTCGGCTAGGCTGACCGCTGAAGGCACCCCGTACATAAGGTACACTGGATAGTGGCTGAGAAAAATAAGCAACATGAGACCTCAGAATAGGCGGAGCACCACTGAAAGCTGGAAGTGCTGAATGAACGGGATGACTCACATAGCCCCTGCTATGATGGGATGCAGCTAGGGCGCGGACACCACTATATCCTCTAGAATCTCAAGGCCTCTTGGCCTCCCCGTCCTCTATCTCCAACTCTCAAGCCATGCTGAATTTAATACCATAGTTGAGCCCCTCGATGAATCTGCGGACTCACTCTCTAGCTGTAGAAACCAAGGCAGGTGCATGTTTGGACAACTCACTGAATTTGATGGCATACTCTAACACTATCATAGTACCCAGGCGCAACTGCTCAAACTTCGTGTGCCATGCATCTCGAAGGGTCTGGGGAACAAACTTTCTCAAGAACATATTTGAAAACTGAGTGCATGTGAATGAAGCTTCATCGGCTGGGCTACCCTCCTCGTAATCCTGGCACCACTAATATGTTGCTCCTGACAGCTAGAATGTAGTAAAAGCAACTCCGCTCGGCTCCACAATACCCATGGTACGGAGAATACGATAGCACTTCTCTAGAAAACCATGCGCATCCTCGATAGCTAGGCCACTGTAAGTAGGAGGATGATACTTCTTGAACCTCTTAAGTCTTAGCTGCTCCTTCTCAGATGCCACTGCTCTAACCTCGGGCTGAATCGAAACAACATGTTACATTATCATAACTCCCGAGATCTGATCAACCTGAACCCGCTGCTCTAGAGTACGGGCTGTGGAGTCTGGGCCCCTGCCTGACTTAAGATGTAGCTAGCGCGAGGGGGATCAATCCCGCCTGAGCTAGAGCACTAAACATGCTCATAAACTGTGATGGGGTCTCCTGAAGTGCAGGGGTGACAACAGGCACCTCGGGTGCCTTTCCACCAACCGGAGCTACTAGTGGCTTCTTAATCGCTGCTCGGGCAGGTGCTCTAGCTACACCACGTGCCCCTCATTGGCCTCTGCCCCGGCCTCTCGCTGCTCTAGCAAGGAGCTTGGGTGTCTATTCATGGGATCCAACAATGCATGTCCTCACCATCTATAAGAGAATAGGAAGACAAAAACTCAGATTTCGAAATCAACAAATCCCCACGATAAGGAATCAAAGAAGTGGAATTTTCCTAACAGTTCTGTAGCCTCTCAGATATAAGTACAGACGTCTCCGTACCGATCCGCAAGAATCTACTAAACTTGCTTATGACTCGTAACACCTATGAACCTAGAGCTCTGATACCAACTTGTCACAATACCAATTTCTCACCTTAGGATGTCATTATGGCACCTAGTCTCTAAGACTAGGTAAGAATAATATTTAATAATATCTTAACAGAATTAACCAAACTGATATACTAAAATAAAACCGATAAACTCATATAAATTCCCAAAATAGAACATCAACAACATAATTCCCAAAACCGGTGGAATTGAGTCATAAGCTTTATAGAATATTCTAAAACCTCTACTACAACATTGTCTGATAAAAGAAATAACATTAATGAGATGATAACGGAAGGTGACTCCGAGACCTGCGGACGTCGAGCATGTATACCTTGAAGTCTCCGTAAAGCAGCTAATCAATCAATTACTAGCGTCCAGCACGTGCAGACGTACCTGGATCTGCACAAAAGATGTGTAGAAGCATAGTATGAGTACACTATAATAGTACCCAATAAGTATCAAGAACCTCGATAGAGTAGTGATGAGGCCAGGTCAAGACACCTACTAGGACAAGATAAATAGAACAATAACATAATAACGAGAAGTAATGAAAAGCGGAGAAATGAGTGATAACAAATCAGTTTAGTAACATAAGCAAATGACAAAATTTTAAGCAAAAAGGCAACAAGAAGGAATCACATAATGAGAATCACAAATAATTAAATACGGACAAAACTGGTAAGACGGGGGAGAATAATAGCGACGAGAACTATTCAACCAATAAATCTTTTTAATATGAAATGTACAACAAGAATCACAACCTAAGTATCACCTTGTATTCACATTTCACAATTTCAATCACAATCTTTCCTTATATCATCGCGTGAGCCTTACATTTAGTTTTGAAAATCATTTTTTCCGATAAAGCTACACGCATTTTAGCGCACCTTATCTCACCGCGTGGTTTCAAGTAGTTTCCCTACTAGAAACATGCGTATCAAGCCCACCTTATCTCACCGCATGTGTATTAACCCCTAGTCTTATACCACCGCATGCGTATCAATATCACAACATAATCACAACTCGCACCACAAGTGCCCATATGCCACAACTTGCCAAGAAGTCAACAATACCAATGTTTCCACAATAAATAGCCCATGGCTTAACAACAATGTATATAATAGTCTCAATAACAACAAGATGAATGAGGAATACTCAACGAGGAAAGATACCTCAATAATTAATAACTTCACCTCAAAATGATAACGACCTTTACAACTTCAACACCAATAACTCAACAAGAAGATATTCCACGAAATAACAACCTCAAGTAAGAGTAATTTAACAATAAAGAGGTAACAAGGAAATAAGGAAAATAACAACTTCAGCTAAAACATATTAGAGAAAATATAACAAGTAAGAGGAAGAACAAGTGCTACAACGCTAAATAAAGCATGTAAGAGTAGATTAACAAATGTAAGAGTAGATTAACAATGAAAGATGTGACATGTTATAACAATTCAATTAAAGGCATGGAAAGAGTCTAAATAGCCTAAACTGGTCAAATACCACATATAGCCCGTTGACTCACTCGTCACCTTGCGTACACGACTTTCACATAATACAAATAGCACAATCAACCCAAATCCCAAGGGGTTGTTCCCCCCTCTTCACAAAGTTAGGCAAGATACTTACCTCTAACAAGCTAAATCAAACCACTAGTAAGCCTTTTTCCGCGAAAATCCAACTCCGGGCGACTCGAATCTAGCCAAAATAAATTAATACCATAAATACAAACCATAGAAAACTATTCCGGATAATAAAGTTGTAATCTTTAAAGAAATTCAAAAAGTCAACCCCGGGCCCACACCTCGAACCTAACCAAACTTATAAAATCCAAACACCCCATTCAATAATGAGTTCAACCATACAAAAAAGTATCCAATTCCGACCTCAAATCGAACCTTCAACCCTCAATTTTTCATTTTTGAAAAGTTTCTAAAAAATCTTCCATTTCTTCACTTTAATTCACTAATTAAATGCTAAAATAAGACGGAATCACGAAATATTAACAAATCCAAGTTAAAAACACTTACCCCGATCCACATCTTGAAAATCCCCTCCAAAATCGTCCAAAACCGAGCTCTACTTCTCAAAATATAAATAATAACTCTAACCCTCGATTTGGGCTTTAATATTCTACCGAGGTGCTCATCCTTCACGAACGCGGAAGAAGCTTCGCGTTCGCGAAGCACAAATTCGCCTCCAGCCAAAATTACTCTTCGCGAGGTCGACGTCCTAGTCGCAAACGTGATGCCCAACTAGGCTACGCCTATGCAAACATGAGACCTCCCACGCGAACGCGAAGGCTTAAGCTCGCAGTGCCCCTCAACCGACCTCCTTTCTACACGAACGCAATCGCCCTCTCGCGTTTGCGAAGGGCTCCGAAGCTTCGCGAACGCGTTCCCTTCCTCGCGAACACAAAGAGATTGGTCTGAAACTCGTCCATAACACACCCGAGGCCCCCGGGACCTCAACTAATCATACCAACAAGTCCTAACACACAATACGAACTTGCTCCAAGCCTCAAATCACATCAAACAACACCCAGGTCACGAATTGCACATCAATTCAAGTCTAATGAACTAATGAATTTTTAACTTCTAAAACTAATGTCGAATCATAACAAACCAACTCCGAATGACTTTAAATTTTGCACACAAGTCATAAATGACACAACAAATCTATTCCAACCTCAGAACCGAAATCTGACCCCGATATCGACAAAGGCAACTCTCGGTCAAACTTCTCAACCTTCCAAACCTTCAACTTTCCGACTTTTGCCAATATAAGCCAAAATAACCCACGAACCTCCAAATCAATATCCGGACATACATCTAAGTCCAAAATTACCATACGAAGCTATCAGAACCATCAAAACTCCATTTTGGAGTCATCTACATAAAAGTCAAACTCCGGTCAACTCTTCCAACTTAAGCTTCTAACTTTGGGACTAAGGGGTCGTTTGGTAGGGTGCATAAGAATAATGTTGGATATGGTATATTAGTAATGCTGGTATTTAGTTATATTGGCATTAGTTATTCTGACATATTTCTTATCCATTTTTTAGTTTGATGTATTAAAGCATTGCACAATTTCTAAAAGAATTATTTGTTTACAAAAATACCCTCATAACTAGTCCCTCACTTTATCTTTTTAAAAGAAATATATGTTGAGAAATGTTTTTAAATGAAAAAGGTTTAAAAATATTTATTTGATTACACTACCTACCTAATAAAATTTATTTAATTTATTTGTTTACAAAAATACCCTCAAACTTGCATTAATATAGTAGCATATTTTAATTAAACATAAATTTTGAAGAATAATTTTGTCTTTCCCTAAGCTAATGTTGTCACGACCCAAAGTCTCACCTGTCGTGATGGCGCCTATCTCAATACTAGGCAAGCCACAAATCTCAATAATCCACCATATCTTTTAAATTTGAAAATAAATAATTAAATTCAGCGGAAGAAATCTCACAAGTTCAAATATAACACTCCCAAAACCCGGTGTCACTGAGTACATGAGCATCTAATATGAGTACAATGATTGACTGATAAAAACCACTGTCTGAAAATATAGAACAGTACAATAACTGAAGGAAAGAGAGACAAGGTCAGCGGACACCAAGCAGCTACCTTGATAGTCTCTAACTAATAGTACACTGAACTCTAACTATCTCCGTGCCCGAAACCACCTGGATCTGCATACGAGGTGCAGAGTGTAGTATGAGTACAACTAACTCAATAAGTAACAAGACTAACCTCTGGGCTGAAAGAAATGATGAGCTCCGCAGGTACAATCCAGTAAAAGTAATGGTACAGAAATGTAGGCATGCTTTCAAGTTCAACAGTTAAACTCAGTACAAGTGAAATATATCAATACTGCATGATATGAGTAATATGACATCTCAGTAGAAAGACCTCATGTAAATTCTGGACACAAATTATCTGGTCACTCGGTACTGTTTATGGCCAATCCAGCCCAGGGGTGTTCCAACCCGTATATAAATACAAATCAACTGACAGTCAGTCACTCAGTACCGTATAAGGCCAATCCATCCCTGGAATAATTTATCCCAATATATAAATGATACTAACAAGATCCATATCGAGATAACTCATTACACTACAAATAAGTAAGGCAAGTTCATGCCCTGGAAAAATCCATCCCAAATATATATATAAGCAGTAAGTAAGGAAAGTCCATGCCCTGGGAAGTCCATCCCGAATATCGATGATCATCTACGCTCACTGGGGGTGTGTACAGACTTCGGAGGGGCTCCTTCAGCCCAAGCGTAATACAAATCCAATATGGCCTACTGCAGGCGGGCAGTCCCGATCCGTATAATAACAAAGCCTATAAGGCCTGCTGCAGGCGGACAGTCCCGATCCATAAAATAGTAAAGCCAATAAGGCCTGCTGCAGGCGGGCAGCCCCGATCCACATAATAATATTGTATAAAGCCATTTTGGTATGCTGCGTTGCGTAGCTCAATCCCATAAATATCCTCACAATGGACAATTATTACTAAGTATGAAATGTATATTTTTTTTTTTGAACAATTAATTCAACGACAACACGACCCCATGGGTCCTAAAAATATCAACACGTAGCCTAAACACGATATTTATCACAAGCCTCGGCTCAATTCCTCTAACGCGTGCCACATGTTAAGATAATAACATGATTCTTAAATTTTACAACTTCACAGGATTTATTCAAGACTAAATTTCTATGGTGCACGTCTACATGTTCATCACCTATCGTGTGAATCACCTTCAACAATTTATATCATACCAAACTCGGGGATTCATACCCTCATAACCACGTTTAGAAGTGTTACTTACCTCAAACCGTGTAATTCTTTACTCTTCTATGTTGTTGCCTCATGAATTGACCTTCAAACGCCTCGAATCTATTCACAATTAATTCGATTCAGTCAATAAAATTTATTGGAATTAATTCCATAAGAAAATATTAATTTCCCATAAAATTCCAAATTTATCTCTAAAATTGCCCGTGGGGCTCACGTCTTGGAATCCGACAAAAGTTACAAAATCTGAAAGCCCATTCAACCACGAGTCTAACCATACAAACTTTACCAAATTCCGACATCAACTCGACCCTCAAATCTTCAATTAAAGTCATTGAAGATTCTTACCATTTTCAACCCAATCTTTACACATTTGAACTCAACACTCTTTTCATAAACCTTATTGATATGTATAAATAATACTCTTACACCCATAAATCATACTCTTAATTACCCATCATTACCCAAACTCCAAATTAAAGATTATCGGTTAGAACCTTACTTCTTTGATGAAGCACTTGAGGGATTTCTTGTTGGATTTCAAGGCTTGGATAAGAATTTGATGAACAAGATACTTTATCTACTTCCTCTCTATAGAACACTCTCACTTCTCTCTAAAATCATCAGATAATTGCCCTAAATTATGCCCCAAAACCTATTTATCAAAATGGGGTCGGGTTATGAAAATAGAAAAATTACCCCTCTGAAAATAGGTATGCGGTCGCACAATGGACTGCAAAATCGCTGCAGAAAACTGGGTTGCGCTGGACATATCAGTGACCATTTTGCGGTCGTACAATGTGTCATTATGCGACCGCATAATGATTCTGCGGTCACACATCTAACCGCAGAATCGCATTTATTTTTCAGCCTTTGATAATTTGGTCATAACTTCTAGTAGGAATGCTCAAATGACGAACGGTTTGAAGCGTTGAAAACTAGACACATAGACCTTTCTTTTGATAGGTAATACACTATATAAAACTTAGTATCATGAGAGTTATAGTCGTTTGAATTTAGGTCTTGTGCGAATTCACTTGAAACTTTAGTCTTATGAAATTTGCAACTTCTACATTCGATGCTGAAACATATCGAATCATGTCCGATTGACCTTAAATTTTGCACACAAGTCATAAATGACATAATGAAGCTATTCCAATTTCCATAATTAGATTCCGATCTCGATATCAAAAAGTCAACCTCCCGGTCAAACTTCCCAAAAATTCAACTTTCGGCATTTCAAGCCGAATTCCACTACGGACCTCCAAATAATTTTCCGGACACGCTCCTAAGTCCAAAATCACCATAAGGAGCTATTGAAATCATCAAAATTAAATTTCGAGGTCGTTTACATATAAGTCAATATCCGGTCAACTTCTCCAACTTAAGTTTTCAATTATAAGACTGAGTGTCTCATTTCACTCTGAAATCTTTCCAGACCCGAACCAACTAACCCGATAAGTCATAAATTAATCGCAAGGCATAAATTGAGCAGTAAATGGGGAAATGGGGCCGTAGTACTCAAAACGACCGGCCTGGTCATTACATTCTCCCCCACTTAAACATACGTTCGTCCTCGAACGTGCCAAGAGTTGTTTCCAAGCCACCAAATCACTATTCCATCTTATCATGCACGTACCCGGGGGTGATCCCACGTCACCCTATTCCACATAGGCCAGACAACATAATACAACTGAAAATCCTTAATTTAACCTTAGCCCAAAAACCTTGGAATTCCATTCCCAACCTTCAGAATTTCTTTTCAAGACACGAATCTTACATTTACACACTGTATGAGTCTGAACAAGATGCATCGAGCTATAATTATAATCATGGATATAATCACCCAGCATATTACATAACTCGCTCTCTCGTAGCACCATTACTGATCATAGTAACTACTCCAAACCAACCAAGTACTAGTATAAAACCTCATATCAAGCCAAACCCCGTTCCAAAAACCTTCGTACACTGCCAATGATGAAAGAAACAATCAAAAACTCATAACCACTCATCAAATCAACTAGCCATGGAGCTCTCTCGCCCCAACCATAACCATAATCACTTTCTAAGACGTTTCAATATTATACTCCTGGATATAGCGTAATCAAACCTGATAGTACTCGTTCTAGGTCCAATGACCTTATATTATTAAACACAACTATCCTATTAACATGCCACACCAATACAACTCAATCCACAATTGCACAACCTTTTAACCAAAATGGAAGATGTCTCAAAGTGAAGGACCGTATTGTAAGTTCAAAAAGAATCACCACAACCATAATGCTATAAGCTCATTATATATAGTAGAACTAAGACACACAAATTTACTAACAGTAACCAGCTATTCTAGATCTCACATTAACATCACTCGCACAGATAACTCACGTGCTATAGTATCAATATCTGGACCCGCACGGACAACTCATGTGCCAATAATATAAATATCTGGACCTGCACGGACAACTCACGTGCCAAAAATATAAATATCTGGACCCGCACAGATAACTCACGTGCCAAAAATATCAGTACATGGATCCACACGGACAACTCACGTGCCAATAACATAATCCGCCTGACATGGTCAGAGGCCTCTAATCCAAGCATATCATACATGAGCAATCAAATAAGTACACATGAACCATCATAACTGATCCCAACTCTAGCACTAGAATGACTAACACATCTTCCATTCACGATCTTCCCATAAGGAATACTTTCATAATTCTTCTGCGCCACATTGCAATAATTTGAATATCAGCAGTCTATCAACCAGGTGAGTACTGCAATACCAATGAACATCCATAAGTCAAAACACAATGCGTCTTTTGAAATGCGCACCCTTCTCAGGGATTACCGAGTAATTATAACATTCATCTAATTATCTGAAATTGACCATTCTGTCCAAAATTCGTGATCTTCTTTTCAAGAATGAACTGCCACCTTGTACACGTAAATCTTAATCCCGCGCCACACACCACATCTATCATGTCATCATGTGACAAGCACGAGAATCTCATTATCAACTTTGGGTAACCAGCAAATTACATACCCGGTCATTCAGTAACCTTCATCTTGATTCCTTCCAGAGGAATTCATAATACACAACACATTCCCTACACCGGTAGAATATATCCGGTTCAACCCATGGTAGAAACTATTAAGAACATTTGAAATCCATTTTCACATTACCAAGCTATCAGAACTGAATCCATCTAACTCCACCAAGGCACACAAGTTGCCAAATCCGAGAGTATTGCCACCAAACACCCGTAAAGCCCCACATCATCATATGAACCGAAAGAACCGAGCATACCATCACCATACTGATCCATCATGTTACCCATTTGTCCTATTTTCTCTGAGTTTCTTCTGAATCACCCTCAGGTTGACATTTCTCCTTGTCAAAACACTATTATCCTTACCCAAGCTCACTACAAGACATCCTAACATAAAACCACATCGCCCTAAGGCCCATAAGCTACTGTATTCTTCTTAAGCACCTTTATAAATACCCAACCGTAACACTCACTCTAAAAATACCTTATGCGAATTTAAAATTGTTCCTCTTTCTTTTCTTATATTGAAAATGTAGAATCCGTAGTCAAACAGAATTATTGTACGTCCTGATACCATCCAATGTAAGTAACTGATTCTAGTGATATACAAATTCGAAAATTTTTTAATTTCCACATATACATTTTGAATCCATTAGAACCCTCTCGAGAATCATCCTCCCTGCTCAAATCTAATCCATGGAATACACATCTCAAACATTGTTCATGGAATCACAAGCCGACGATGCACAGCTGATACCGAGCGCTCATGTGCGCATACGAATGCGTGGAAGGCATTCAAAGAGTTATGTTTCAAGCTAAATCAATTCCGCACGATAGAATACAAGAAAGTGAAATTTTCCTAAGGGTTCGGCAGGCTCTCGAAGATAAGTACAAACGTCTCCGTACCGATCCGCAAGACTCTACTAAACCTGCTCATGACTCGTGAGACCTATGTTACCTAGAGCTCTGATACCAACTTGTCACAACCCAAAATCTCACCTGTCGTGATGGCGCCTATCTCAATAATGAGAAAGCCAAAAATCTCAATAATCCACCATATCTTTTAAATTTGAAAATAAATAATTAAATTCAGCGGAAGAAATCTCACAATTTCAAATAAAACACTCCCCAAACCCGGTGTCACTCAGTACATGAGCATCTAATATGAGTACAATGATTGACTGATAAAAACCACTGTCTGAAAATATAGAACAATACAATAACTGAAGGAAAGAGAGAAAAGGTCAGCGGACGCCAAGCAGCTATCTTGATAGTCTCCAAATGATAGTACTCTGAACTCTAACTATCTCTGTGCCCGAAAGCACCTGGATCTGCACACGAGGTAGAGAGTGTAGTATGAGTACAACTAACTCAATAAGTAACAAGACTAACCTCTAGGCTGAAAGAAATGATGAGCTCTGCAGGTACAATCCAGTAAAAGTAATGGTACAAAAATGTAGGCATGCTTTCAAGTTCAACAGTTAAACTCAGTACAAGTGAAATAGATCAATACTGCATGATATGAGGAATATGACATTTTAGTAGAAAGACCTCATGTAAATACTGGTCATAAATTATTCGGTCACTCGGTACCGTTTATGGCCAATCCAACCCAGGGGTGTTTCAACCCGTATATAAATACACATCGACTGACAGTCAGTCACTCAGTACCGTATAAGGCCAATCCAGCCCTGGGATAATTTATCCCTATATATAAATGATACAGACAAGATCCATGTCCAGATAACTCATTACACTATAAATAAGTAAGGCAAGTCCATGCCTTGGGAAAATCCATCCCAAATATATATATATAAGCAGTAAGTAAGGCAAGTCCATGCCCTGGGAAGTCCATCCCGAATATCGATGATCATCTACGCTCACTGGGGGTGTGTACAGACTCCGGAGGGGCTCCTTCAGCCCAAGCGTAATACAAAGCCAATATGGCCTACTGCAGGCGGGCAGTCCCGATCCGTATAATAACAAAGCCTATAAGGCCTGCTGCAGGCGGGCAGCCCCGATCCATAAAATAGTAAAGCTAATAAGGCCTGCTGCAGTCGGGCAGCCCCGATTCACATAATAATATTGTATAAAGCCATTTTGGCATGCTGCGTTCCGTAGCTCAATCCCATAAATATCCTCATAATGGACAATTATTACTAAGTGTGAAATGTATATATATTTTTTGAACAATTAATTCAACGACAACACGACCGCATGGGTCCTAAAAATATCGACACGTAGCCTAAACACGTTATTTATCACAAGCCTCGGCTCAATTCCTCTAACACGTGCCACATGCTAAGATAATAACATGATTCTTAAATTTTACAACTTTACAAGATTTATTCAAGACTCAATTTCTATGGTGCACGTCTACATGTTCGTCACCTATCGTGAGAATCACCTTCAACAATTTATATCATACCAAATTCGGGGATTCATACCCTCATAACCAAGTTTAGAAGTGTTACTTACCTCAAACCGTGTAATTCTTTACTCTGCTATGTCGTTGCCTCATGAATTGACCTTCAAACGCCTCGAATCTATTCACAATTAATTCGATTCAGTCAATAAAATTTATTAGAATTAATTCCATAAGAAAATACTAATTTCCCATCAAATTCCAAATTTATCTCTAAAATTGCCCGTGGGGCTCACGTCTCGGAACCCGACAAAAGTCACAAAATCTGAAAGCCCATTCAACCACGAGTCTAACCATACAAATCTTACCAAATTCCGACATCAACTCGACCCTCAAATCTTCAATTAAAGTCATTGAAGATTTTTACCATTTTCAACCCAATCTTTACCCATTTGAACTCAACACTCTTTTCATAAACCTTATTGATATGTATAAATAATACTCTTACACCCATGAATCATACTCTTAATTACCCATCATTACCCAAACTCCAAATTAAAGATTATCGGTTAGAACCTTACCTCTTTGATGAAGAACTTGAGGGATTTCTTGTTGGATTTCAAGGCTTGGATAAGAATTTGATGAACAAGACACTTTATCTACTTCCTCTCTATAGAACACTCTCACTTCTCTCTAAAATCATCAGATAATTGCCCCAAATTATGCCGCAAAACCTATTTATCAAAATGGAGTCGGGTTATGAAAATAGAAAAATTACCCCTCTGAAAATAGGTATGCGGTCGCACAATGGACTGCAAAATCGCTGCCGAAAATTGGGTTGCGCTGGACATATCAGTGACCATTTTGCGGTCGCACAATGTGTCATTATGCGATCGCATAATGATTATGCGGTCGCATATCTGACCGCAGAATTGCATTTATTTTTCAGCCTTTGGTAATTTGGTCATAACTTCTAGTAGGAATGTTCAAATGATGAACGGTTTGAAGCGTTGGAAACTAGACACATAGACCTTTCTTTTGATAGTTAATAAACCATATAACACTTCGTATCATGAGATTTATGCTCGTTTGAAGTTAGGTCTTGTACGAACTCACTTGAAACTTTAGTCTTATGAAATTTCCAACTTCTACATTCGATGCCGAAACCTATCGAATCAAGGCCGATTGACCTTAAATTTTGCACACAAGTCATAAA